>SJYW01009915.1:0-10949 GCA_006410735.1 Raphicerus campestris | reverse complement strand
GAAGCAAACTCTAAGAAAGAATCAAAAAGAAAGGCTATAAATTAAAAATTTCAGAATTAAAAAAATATACAGAGTGAAGAATGCTTTTAATGAGCTAATGTGTGGATTAGATGTGGCCAGAAGAAAAACCAGTGAACTTGAAGATAGGTCAATAGAGTTCCCAAACTAAAACTCCAGGATAAATCAGAATTAAAAACCAGACAAAGCCCAGAACATCTAAGTACTCTAGGACAGTTTCAAGAAGTGTAACATATAAATAATTGGAATACCAATAAGAGAAGAAAGAGAAAACAGAGTGGAATAAATAGTTGAAATAATGATGACTGTGAGGAGCTTCCCTGGCTGTCCATTGGTTCAGACTCTATGCTCCCAATTCAGTGAGCATGGGTTTGATCTTTTGTTGGGGAACTCAGATCCTACATTCCCCTAAGCATGGCCAAAAATGTGACTGAGAATTTTCTAAAATTAGGTCCACATCACAGTTCTAAGAAGCTCAGAGGATACCAGGTAGAATAAAAGACAAAACATCGGCTCTGAGGCATATCATATTCAAATTGTGGAAAATCAAAGACAAAGAAGAAAATCTGAAAGCAGCCAGAGGAGGGAAACAAACAAACAAACAATAAAACACCTTGTCTGTAGAACAAGGGAATGAATTATAACAGGCTCATCATCAGTAGCGTGCAAGCAATAAGAGAGTGGGTGAAATAAAATATTGAAAGGAAAACAATTAGAATTCTATATCTAGAAAATTAGACTTCAGAAGTGNAACAAACAATAAAACACCTTGTCTGTAGAACAAGGGAATGAATTATAACAGGCTCATCATCAGTAGCGTGCAAGCAATAAGAGAGTGGGTGAAATAAAATATTGAAAGGAAAACAATTAGAATTCTATATCTAGAAAATTAGACTTCAGAAGTGAAGAAAAATAAAAAAGTTTCTCAGAAAAACCAAAACCGAGGGAATTCATCACCAGTAGACCTATGCAAAAGAATTTTTTTAAAGGAGTTATTTTTGGAAAAGAAAAACTGGCCTATGTCTAAGTCAGACAAAAATTGGCCTTTGTCTAAGTCAGAACTTTGTCTAGGTCAGAAACTCAGATCTACATAAAGAAAGTTAGAATTTGGAGAAGGAATAAAGGCAAAGTGAAATCCTGTATTTTTCTTATTCTTAGTTGAGGTAAAAAGTAACTGTTTAATAATAGTAACAATGTTTTGAGAGATTGTGACATGTGAATAAGTGAAATGAATGATAGCAATGTTGCAAGGGGCATGAGAGAAGGATTGGGACTGGTCTGTTATAAAGTANTGAGGTAAAAAGTAACTGTTTAATAATAGTAACAATGTTTTGAGAGATTGTGACATGTGAATAAGTGAAATGAATGATAGCAATGTTGCAAGGGGCATGAGAGAAGGATTGGGACTGGTCTATTATAAAGTAGTGCATTAGATATGAAGCAATACAGTGCCATTTGAAGGTGGACTAAGATTAGTTTAAAATTTATATTTCACACTTAAGAGCAACCAGTAAAAAAATTTATGGGGCTTCCCTGGTGCCTCTGTGGTAAAGAATCTGCCTGCCAATGCAGAAGACACGGGCTTGATTCCTGGGTTGGGAAGATCCCCTGGAGAAGGAAATGGCAACTTGCTCCAGTATTCTTGCCTGGGAAATCCCATGGACAGACGAGTCTGATGGACTACAGTCCACAGGGCCACAAAGAGTCAGACATAACTTAGGGACTAAACAATGACAAAATTTATAGGTCATAAGATAATCCAGAACAGTGTATGTGTTCTTACCTTTTTTAGCAAAACTAAGCCCCATCAGTAGTTGGAATAATTCATTTCCTATTAGGTAGAGAGAAACTGACATGATATTTGAGCTAATTTCAGTATCAGTAAATGTATTTGGAGGATAAAGGAGTGATTCTACTCAGTATTGAATGATATAAATGCCAGAATGTTTCTACGTCCCAAAGGGCTTATCTTCTTGAAATTCAGTCTTGATCATGAATACTTCTGGTTCTAAGGTTGGTCCAAGTGTAACCATCTCAAATCTTATTTTCTTACAAGTCCAATAAAGAAGCGAAAGAATGACAAGCAAGTGAAATTGACAAATTAATCTTATAATAGGTTGGCTTAGAGTTTCCGTCTCTTACTCCATCTCTTAATAAAATTGCATATGTCCTTTCTCATGTGGTTCTGCAGTGACTTCAACTAGGGGCAGAGTATCGTTCTGTGCACTACTGGCCCTGTGTTTTCTTGGCCATGCAGTTTGCCTGGCCGATGGAATGTGTGTAGCAGCAACACTGTGTTGGATTTTAGTTGAGATCATCCTTAGATGCATGCCTTAGAGGCATCACTCTTCTCTATTAACCCATTTCTTTTCCGTGATTGCAATAAACATTGCATGCTCCAGGTAGCTGCTGTATTATCAGTCTGGGCACTCAGGATGTGAAACATGTAGAGTAGATGGAAACATCAAGCTGCCTAGAGTCCAGCCTGCTCAAGCTGAGACCAACCTCAGTTCAGTTCAGTCGCTCAGTCGTGTCTGACTCTTTGCAACCCCATGAATCGCAGCACAGCAGGCCTCTCTGTCCATCACCAACTCTCAGAGTTCACTAACACTCGCATCCATCAAGTTTGTGATGCCATCCAGCCATCTCATCCTCGGTCGTACCCTTCTCCTCCTGCCCCCAATCCCTCCCAGCATCAGAGTCTTTTCCAGTGAGTCAACTCTTCACATGAGGTGACCAAAGTACTGGAACCTAGATCGCTGGAACTGCAGGTGACTTGAAGAATGCATGAACATGAAAATGGATCTTGGTGTTGCTAATGAGATGCTGAGATTTTTTTTTTTTTTTTTACATAGAAACAACCAATACATACTTTTTTGTTCTTAAACTTAAACCTGCAAGGCACACTAATAAACATCTTTTACATATGTATATTTTAAATTCTAACAATTGTATAGTTTAAATTCTAACAATATTTTTAATTCTAACTTGCTTATATTTATTCAAAGAGAGACAATCTGTTTTATAATTATTTAGATATTCTGATTATATATAAACATACTTACTATAAAATAAATCTCTGTTATATAAACATGATACAGTTTTTCCTATGGCTGGTTTAATATGGCCTAATCCACTAATTCTTTGAAAAACAGTTGTTGAAACTAATAAAGTTAGTTATTTAATGTAGCTAGTTATCTAGTGGACTGAATATACTGTCAAAATGTGAGGTAGTCTTAAATAGCTAAGAAGGGTCATATTCTCAAATTATTGTTTATTACTCTTTTCCATGGTATACCTTTAAAGTTGAAATGTTTACTTGGATAACTTAATATTTCTATACTTTTTTCCATGTTATACCTGTGCAGTGAAACTATTTAGTTGGATAACTTAATATTTCTATACTAAGGTTGTTGTTCAGTTACCAAGTTGTGTCTGACTCTTTGTGACCACAGGAACTGCAGCATGCCAGACTTCCCTGTCCTTCAATATCTCCCAGAGTTTGCTCAGATTGAGTCATTGAATCCACTGAGTCAGTGATGCTATCTAAACATCTCATCCTCTGCCACCCTCTTCTCCTTTTGCTTTCATCTTTTCTAGCATCAGGGTCTTTCCAATGAGTTGGCTCTTTCCATTAGATGGCCAAAGTTTTGGAGCCTCAGCTTCAGCATCAGTCCTTCCTATGAATATTCAGGATTGATTTCCTTTAGGATTGACTGGTTTGATCTCCTTGCTATCCATGAGATTCTCAAGAGTCTTCTCTAGTACCACAAATAGAAAGTATTGATTCTTTGTGCTTGGCCTTGTTAACAGTCCAACTCTCACATTCGTACATGACTACTAGAAAAACCATAACTGACTGTACAGACTTTTGTTGGCAAACTGATGTTTTGGCTTTTTAATATATTATCTGGGTTTGTCATAGCTTTCCTTCCAAGGAGCAAGTGTCTTTTAATTTCATGGCTGCCGTCACTATCTGCAGTGATTTTGGAGCCTAAGAAAATAAAATCTGTCACTGCTTCCACTTTTTCTACTTCTATTTACCATGAACTGATGGAACCGGATGCCATGATCTTCATTTTTTGAATGTTGAATTTTAAGCCAGCTTTTTCACTCTTCTCTTTCACCTTCATCAAGAGGCTCTTTTGTTCCTCTTTGCTTTCTGCCATTAGAAGTGGTATCATCTTCATATCTGAGGTTGTTGGTTTTTCTCCTGGGAATCTTGATTTCAGCTTGTGAGTCATCCAGCCTGGAATTTCTCATGATGTACTGTGCATTTGAGTTAAATAAACAGGGTGGCAATATACAGCTTTGTTGTACTCCTTAAATGAACCAGTCAGTTGTTCCATGTATGGTTCTAATTCTTGCTTCTTGACCTACATACCGGTTTCTTCAGAGATAAGTAAGGTGGTCAGATGATTGTATTATTCAGGGATTTCATTTCTTCTTTTTACAGTATTTTCTCTTTTTGTAAGAACTCCTAGGTGGTGCAGTGGTAAAAACATGCCTGCCAACGCAGGAGAGGTAAGAGACACAAGTTGGATCCCTGGGTCAGGAAGAGCCCCTGGAGGAGGAAATGGCCACTCACTCCAGTATTCTTGCCTGGAGAATTGCATGGACAGTGGAGCCTGGCGGGCTACAGTCCATAGGGTTGCAAAGAGTCAGACACAACTGAAGTGACTTAGCATTTCTAAATAATTTCCTGTTCAGACATAGTTTCTGTTTTCCCTCATTCCATCCTCTTAAAGTTCCTTTTTCTCTATTCTTTGATATCTTCTCATTTAATTT
Source organism: Raphicerus campestris (assembly GCA_006410735.1). NCBI lineage: Eukaryota > Metazoa > Chordata > Mammalia > Artiodactyla > Bovidae > Raphicerus > Raphicerus campestris. Next base: position 6,143 of record SJYW01009915.1, on the reverse strand, counting down.
TATTTTTGTGTGATTTTAGTTTATCTTATACACACTTTTCTTTCTAATACTGATTCTTTTCTTTTATGTACAGCTCTTTGGGAATTCTGAAATAGTTTCTTCAATTTTTTTTCTCAGTTCCTGGTATGCAGCGTGTTGAATAAATGTTGAATGAATGAGTGCTAATGATCTAGCCAAGAAACAATCATCCTGTCAAAGCTCCTCTTTCTCAAAATTGCTTAGGACTGAAAACAAAAGTCAACAGCAGAAGCTGTTTCCTAAACTTTACATGTGATTCAGCAGCCTTGAGTTTCATCTGGGCTTATCTAGGACAACCGAGATGATGCTTTCTAAACAGCTGACACTCATCTCGGGCGTTGCTGACAGGCCCTGCCTGCCAGTGACCATTAGTGCCTTTGCTCTGGGGCTCAATTCTCCTAATTGAGGAATTCTTAGTATGAGTGGCGTTTTTGCCTGAGAACTCCAACACTGTCATGTCTTTTTATCCCTTTACTGTTGACATCAACCTTTAATCAGTACTTATAGTCTCTAATAAGCAGAGGACCTTTTCCTTCTAAGAATCTCTGAACTCATAAAACTTCTTACTTATTAGATCAGGTGGTTAAAGTAAAATATCTCAGACAATATTTACTAATGAAAGTGCTGATACAAAAACTAAACCATTATAAAAATAAATCTTTAAAAAGCCCTTCATATACTCAAAATATAATAGTGAAAATATGGACTTAGACAAATATATTTAATTTACACAAAAGCAGCTGTTGTGTCATATTACTAGAGGCATTTAAAATAAGGACCTGTGAACTGAATTGATTATCACAAAACTCCAAAATAATATTGTCTGGGCAGATTGTTGAGGCATTATCTTGTTTTGTTATTAAGAATTTGTAGTCAAAATTAGGAAAGAAAAGTTTTTTAGGTTAAACCATCTATGGTGAATAGTACTTTTAATCATCACATAGCTCTTAAATGTTTACGACTTGACCTTTGAGGAATCATAGCAAACCAAAAGCTCTTTGGTGTATTAATTGAATGACTCCTGAGGAGAGCCTGAGGAGCTTAAATACCAGTTGATCTCGTGAAATATCAGACTTGAAAGTGGGGCTCGCACACCTGCCAGGCAGCATTAGCAGGGGCAACCGAATCAGCAGCACAGAGTAAGAGCAGAGGCTCTTTCAAACCTTCTATTCCACCTAAAATAGGATTGAATTTCATTTCTCCCTGATGCTTTGGGGTCTTTATTCTTTATGCAGGGCTTGCTTTTCCTGTAACCTGAACCAGGAGATCTTTCTGTCTACATCAATATCTTAATTCTTCACCTTCTAAATTAAATCAATAACAAGTTCTTTTCATTTTTCATAGTTATCCTTCAGACTTTTAAAATGATATAGCTCATGCAAGGGCACAAAAAATAAAATATTGGAAAAAATAGGCAGTAAAATATACTAGAAATAGTATGATTCAACAAATAATTTTGAGTGCCTAGTATATATAAACACTGACTATTCTAGGCTTCAAAGATATGACAATAAATAGTATATTGTAAAACTAATGAGGCAGTGAGGGAGAAAGTGAGATATAAAATAGAGAGAGGGTAATGATAAAAAAATAAACTTTTTGTATCTTTCTGTTCAATAACTGATTTTTTTCTTCCATTAATTACTTACTGTCATGTATTTTTACCCTTCTTTTATTTTCTTAATCTTGAGGTCTATATATTCCCAGGAAATATCATATCATTGTGCAGAATGATTGCCTTACATATCTGTGCTTTATATTTTGCAAGGCAAGTGCTTCTTTGAAATTAAGTCTGGATATGATTCATTTAAATATATTTAACATTGAAATTTAACTGATTTCATCATTCAATTAACTGAATCAGACATTGAAAAATAATTTATTATTGAATTACTTTTCTAACATTTAATAGAAACTTATAAGAAATCCTTTAGTTAATGTCTCATTGGTATATTTTATCATCTGTGATATCACATGCAGAAGCATGACTCATAACCTATCTTATGGCACAAGTACCTGTTAAAGAAAACATTACAGATTTCTGAAGCTGAGAATCGGAAAGACAGGGAAAATACTTACTCTTATAATTTATGCTAATTTAACAACACTGAAGTCTCTGATTAACACAGCAGGGCATGCTGATTTTAATAATTTTTATTCCAAAAATTAGTCATCATTTGCTGCATGCTCAGCTATAATGACATTTTCTAAAGGACTTCCTAAAGCTTCTCAAGAGAGAAATTAATTTTGGAAATCTCCAAAGTGAAATTTTCTGGGCTTGAAGAAATGCTACCTAAAGAATGGTCATTTTCTAAAAAATATCAGTCAGTGATACTCTGCCCAGTATCATAAATGCTAGAGCAAATTCCAATAATCCCTTCCTCTTCCCTTGTATAATCTCCTCCTCTTGAGTACAGATGGAACCTGTGATTTGTTTCTAACAAGTGAGTATGACCAAGTTGAATGGGGTGGTATTCCCTTGATTTGCTTACACTATGTAAGATGTAGTCTTAGAAGCAGAGTCTTTTGATGGTCTTGAAGAAACACGCTACTGTGGTGTGAGCTGCCTATGGTGAGGGCTGCGGAGCGGGGAACTGAGAGCAGCCTTTAGGAGCGAAGAATCCGGCATACAGCCGCAAGGAAAGTGAGTTCTACAAACAACCTCTTGAGTTTGGAAGATGACTATGAGCTCCATGAAAATCCTACCCTTCCTGACATTTTGATGACAGCCTTGAAGAGGGGACCCAGAGAAGCTGTGTCCAGACTCCTGACCCATTTAAACTGTGAAGTGAAAATGTCTGGTATTTTCAAGTGCTTAATGTGTGGTGATTTGTTACACAGTAATTGAACCCCAATATACTTTGTCTCATGTATTGTTGGTTATAGAAGAGGGTGGTAAAATACGCTTGTTCAGTATAATGACTAAGTTGGAGCTGCTTATCGATGAATAACATACATCAAATCGCACTAATCATAATAGTACAACTACTTGAAGTTTTATAAATGAAATAAACTGCTGTAACCAGCATCCAGTAGAAGACTAGAACATTATCACCACTCCAGATTTTCTGTCTCCCTTTTCAGTCACTATTTTCCATTCTCCCTGCAAGGGTATCCATTTTTATTTTATTGTGATTCCTCATCCAGCACCATTGATTGGTTTCACCTATTTTGGAACTTATGGAAATGAAAATATACTGTATGTATGCTCTGTCACAACATATCAGCTTACTTTTTTTAAGATTTATTTATTTATGGCTGTGCTAGGGCTATTACTGCATGTGGGCTTTCTCTACTTGCGGCAAGTGGGGTCTACTCTTTAGCAGCAGTGCGTCGGCTTCTCATTGCTGTGCTCTCTCTTGCTGTGGAGTGTGAGCTGTGAGCTTTGGTAGCTGCAGCTCCAGAACTGTAGAGTACTAGTTCAGTAGCTGTAGTGCACAGGCTTACTTGCCCCATGTCATGTGTTATCTCCCCAGACCAGGGATCGAAACTCCCCTACATTGGCAGGCAGATTCTTTACCACTGTATTCTTTGCCAGGGAAGCCCCATGACAACTTACTTTTACAAAGCCAACAGAAAAACCATTTTCAGTCTTCGTTGAAATTTAGAGAAAGGACATCACCTTTGTTGTATAATGTAACATAATCAAGGGCATGACTATGCCATTTTACTCACAGGTCCTACCCACACTCAAGGAGAGGTGATTATATTGATGTGTACCCCAGTGGAAAAGAATCTTGGAAGCCATCTGACAATTTGGCCTACTGCAAGGAGAATACCATTGTTTTACAGTTTATTTAATGGCTGGTGAAATATAAGACACATTGAGTCTCAATAATTTGTTGCAATAGGTTGTTTTAATTGAAATATTTGAGAAAAATTTGGTCTCACAGTTGAAAAAGGTGGGATGTTTTTCAACAGTTTTTCTTAATACTGAAATCACCCACTTAGAACTGTTAATTTCTTAGAGATTGGTTGCAATGTGCAACCAGAACCATCAGAAATCTCTGTGTACTCTTTGACATTAAAATCCACTGATCTTTCTTGTTTTTTTTTAATGGATTTTTTACCTACACATGATTGTTGCCTTGCATGATGCTGAAATTTTTGCAACAAATATCAGCTGTCTTCTTTCAAGTGATAGGCTCATTTCACTAATTTTCAAGAAAATGTCTGCCAAAGGCCTCAGATGTACAGGAAATACAAAAGTAAGAGTGATTTTCTTATTTTTACTTGATAGCATGTCTTAAAAAAAATTATTTGGCTGCATTTATTCTTAGTTGTGGCTCACAGCATCTTCATTGTGTCATGTGAGAGTGAGATCTTTTGTTGCAGCACGTGGGTTGTCTAGTTGTGGCACACAGATTCAGTAGTGGTGGCATGAGGTCTTAGTTGCACTGCAGCATGTGGGATCTTAGTTCCCAATTAGTGACTGACCCCATGTCCCCTGCAATGTAAGGCTGATTCTTAATTACTGGTAGTCCAGTAATTAAGGACTTTCCACCAGGAAAGTCCTGATATATCTTTTTTAAATCAGCAAAAAGGATCAAATTAATGGTTAAATTGGTTTGATTTAATTATTTATTATGTATTATCCTGCTCTGCCTTCTCCTATAAACATGGGAAGTATAATTTATAAGATAACATGTGGAGACGTTCATTCATTGATAGGATTTCTTCTTCAACATGTGACATTTATTCTTTGATCTGTAGCACATCTTTTGCTGTGAAAAGTATTTTGCTTTCTCCTTTAGTCAAAGTTATGGGCCAAAAGTAGCATTTCATTTCTTTACAATTTTATTAAAATGTACATTTTATCTTTTATATTATGTTAAAAATATTTGAAATGAGTTGTTTCCATAAAATTCTATAAACAGTGAGTCTAAAACTCCAGTTTATGTCTTCAGCTACATAAGCCTAATGAGCCATGTGTGGACTACCATTCTTTTTGTACTTATGTGGTAATTTCCTGATTAATATTAATTAATGGCATGTCACTGTTCATTTAAAATGAATGATGAAAATGATTATTCAACCCTGATACTGACATCACTCAGCAACTTGGCACCAGATATCTGTGTCAGGAGGTGGTGCCAGACTTATAAGACTGTGTTATTTTTACTTTCTGCTACAGTAAACTGAAATTAAATGATGTTTGTTTTTAGGTAGAGTAAGCCTCTAAAGTCATGATGGATGATCTGGCTCCTTATTGGAGCTTCTGTTTGAGTTATTTATAGATGGTGGTAAATTATATAAACTGCGTAGCCTCAGAAGAGCTGAGGAGGACTTGTCTAACAAAAGAGTCAGATATACACACATTTCTTTAGCATCACTTCTCCCATCTTTACTGTTTTCTTGTGTTTTTTTTTGTTTGTTTGTTTGTTTTTTTCTTTAAGGATTCTGTTTACTCAATATCTGGGTTTTCAGAAGGGTTTTTACTATTCAGAGTTTTTAATGTTTCTTTTCCTTATGTTTATTATTTTTAGTGAAAATTAGGTTAACTATGCAGATGAATGATTTGCCAATTTGGAAAATACTGTATGTGCATCCATATATTATGTGTGTGTGTGTTTATAAGTGTATGTGTGTATGTGTGTGTGTATAACAAATGAGACCATGGTATTATATGTAGCTTGAGTTAAAGGACAGTTATACCATTAAATTTATTTTTTTTCCTCTAAAAGCTACTCTTCTATCTAAAAACTGCCAATAACAGGCACAATCAGATAAGTAAACTAAAATCAAAAGAATATTTTGCCTAATTTTCCATAAAGATCATCATCAAAGCTATGTCAAAAAATAAGCTGGATTTATTAATGACTTCTCTAGCAATGGAAAAAGCTTTTAAGAACAGAATTTCAATAATAACTAAAACAGGGAGGCGTGTGTATACATATAGCTCATTTCTTAGTTCTTCACCAAGTTCTGCTTCTTGAATGTTCAGTTATAAAGTTCACTTCCTGTGAAAAGCTTCAGGTTTGTTTTGATGGAGATGGAAACTGCCAATGCTAGATATTATTTCCTAAGGAGTTTTAGAACATAATATAATTCTTAAAGAGATGGGAATACCAGACCACCTGACCTGCCTCCTGAAAAATCTATATGCAGGTCAAGAAGCAACAGTT
>SJYW01009914.1:1734-13861 GCA_006410735.1 Raphicerus campestris | reverse complement strand
GAGTCCTTTGAACTGCAAGAGTATCCAACCAGTCCATTCTGAAGGAGATCAGGTCTGGGTGTTCTTTGGAAGGAATGATTCTAATTCTGGAACTCCAGTACTTTTGCCACCTCATGAGAAGAGTTGTCTCATTGGAAAAACCCTGATGCTGGGAGGGATTGGGGGCAGGAGAAGGGGATGAGAGAAGATGAGATGGGTGGATGGCATCATGGACTCAATGGGCATGAGTTTGAGTGAACTCCGTGAGTTGGTGATGGACATGGAGGCCTGGATTGCTGTGATTCATGAAGTCACAAAGAGTCAAACACCACTGAGTGACTGAACAGAACTAGACAGTACAACAGGCTTGAAAAATAATTTAAGAAAAGGTCTTGNGAGTTGGTGATGGACATGGAGGCCTGGATTGCTGTGATTCATGAAGTCACAAAGAGTCAAACACCACTGAGTGACTGAACAGAACTAGACAGTACAACAGGCTTGAAAAATAATTTAAGAAAAGGTCTTATTTTTCAAATTGCTTTGAACACATTAGTGGCAAGTAAAATAAGTATACTTTCAAGACTGAACAACAGAGAAGCTGCATCTACATAAGCTAAGGGAAGGAATCCTAGGGAACTGATGCTTGAGCTAAGGAGTATAAAGTGTGTCAAAGAGAGACGAGTGGAGGAAAGAGCACATACAATGTTAAGTGGAGGATACAGAGGCCAGGAATTGAAGAAAGCATGGCTATATGTGAGAAACATAGAAATGAAAAAAGAAAGAAAGAAAGAAACAAACAAACAAACAGAAATCAGTAGACTCTATAAGTGTCTAAAGGTGTCAGCTGGAGCCAGATAATGGCAATGGGGGTGGTATGATAAATTCACATTTTAATTGTAACAGCATCATACAGATGGTAGATCGCAGAATGCCATCTATCTTAATAGCAAACCAGAAGCAAGAACATTTACCCAGAGTATGGTGTAGAAGTAGATTTGGGACATGAAAGCAGTGGAGAATATTTTGAACAGCTGTTAAGAGAAAAGTTATAATGAGTTAATTAGAGATGAGGAAAGCATTGCCAAGCATTCCTAAAATTCTTGCCGAAATTTCATAGCATGAAATTGTGATGGATCTAGTAATCATAGCTAGGTTAACAGAAGCCTTCAATGGGAAGCAAAAAGAAACAAAATACATGGTAATGTCAGACTATTTTGATACTTGTCTGGTTGACTATGAGAACAGAGAATAATCAAAGATCTTAGCTCAGGATATAATTCAATCAGTAATAGTTGGGATCTATTATGGGTATGAGTAAAAATAATAGCCTTGAGTGGACTCAGAACACAGAGATAGGAGATGGTATGACGGGTTAGATGTTGAATGAGTCCTGAATCAGTAAAGTAAACTGAGTAAACTGAGCAAACAGTTAAAAGTCTATAATTTGCTGGGGGCAGATTATTTCCTGGTAAAAGTAGGGTTAACGGTGTAAGTCACTGATAGTCAATGAAGTAGGCCAGAGTTAAAGTCTGAAGAAATGAGGATCAAGGACACATTGGATAACTTAACTCAGAATAGGGGAAAGCTAAGCCATAAAATTGTTGATAATGATACCTGGGCCTTGCATCTTACCACAAGACCACATTGTTAATGGCGAACTAACTGAATAACTATTTAATAGATCTAATATCAAATCAATCAGAATCTAACATGAGAGATTTGGAAATAATTTATTTTTAATTGAGGGATATTTGCTTTACAATATTGATTTCATTTCTGCCATACATGAATTAGTCTAACATGAATTCAGTTCAGTTCAGTTTAGTCTCTCAGTCGTGTCTGACTCTTTGTGACCTCACGAATCACAGCACACCAGGCCTCCCTGTCCATCACCAACTCCCAGAGTTCACTCAGACTCACGTCCATCGAGTCAGTGATGCCATCCAGCCATCTCATCCTCTGTCATCCCCTTCTTCTACTGCCCCCAATCCCTCTCAGCATCAAAGTCTTTTCTAATGAGTCAAAACTTCCCATGAGGTGGCCAAAGTACTGGAGTTTCAGCTTCAGAATCATTCCCTCCAAAGAAATACCAGGGCTGAGCTCCTTCAGAATGGACTGGTTGGATCTCCTTGCAGTCCAAGGGACTCTCAAGAGTCTTCTCCAACACCACAGTTTAAAAGCATCAATTCTTCAGTGCTCAGCCTTCTTCACAGTCCAACTCTCACATCCATACACGACCACTGGAAAAACCATAGCCTTAACTAGATGGATCTTAGTTGGCAAAGTAATGTCTCCACTTTTGAATATGCTATCTAGGTTGGCCATACCTTTTCTTCCAAGGAGTAAGAGTCTTTTAATTTACAGCTGCAATCTGTAGTTAGACATAGTTATACACATGTCCTTTCCCCTTTGATGGAAATAACTTTTGACTCCAGCATTTTATTACACTGGAGATAATTGTAGCATCTGGGGTAAGATAATATTCTATGAACTTTTGTGTAGGTAAACTACTTGTATTGTTTAGTTACTAAGTCATATCTGACTCTTTAATGGACTGTAGCAACTCCAGGACTGTGGTCTGCCAGGTTCTTCTGTCCATGGGATTTCCTGCACAAGAATACTGGAGTGAGTTGCCATTTCCTTTTGCAAAGGATCTTCCTCAACCAGGGATTGAACGTGTCTTTCTTACTTGGCAGGTGGGTTCTTTACCTCTGAGCCTTCAGGGGAGTCAAACAAATTACTTACAAAATATGAAATCAAGATAGAAGAAGGGTCTTTTTCTATCCATTCTTCCCATCTGTATGTTCTGTCAATTAAATATCATTGACGTTACTCACAGGGTAGACAGACAGAAACAATGATCACAGAAAACTAACCAATATAATCACATAGACCACAGCCCTGTCTAACACAAAGAAACTGTGAGCCATGGCATGTAGGGCCACCCAAGACAGATGGGTCATGGTGGAGAGTTTTGACAAAATGTGGTCAACTGAAGAAGATAATAACAAAAAACTTCAGTATTCTTGCCTTGAGAACCCATGAACAGTATGATAAAGCAAAAAGATAGGATACTGAATGATGAACTCCCCAGGTTGGTAGGTGCCCAACATGCTACTGGAGATCAACGGAGAGATAACTCCAGAAGAATGAAGAGATGGAGACAAAGCAAAAACAACACCCAATTGTGGATGTGACTGGTGATGGAAGTAAGGCCTGATGCTGTAAGAGCAATATTGCATAGGAACCTGGAATGTTAGGCCTATGAATCAAGGCAAATTGGAAGTGGACAAACAGAAGATGGCAAGAGTTAATGTTGACATTTTAGGAATCAGTGAACTACAATGGGCTGAAAAGGGTAAATTTAACTCAGATGATCATCATGTCTACTACTGTGGACAAGAATCCTTTAGAAGAAATGGAGCAGGCATCATAGCCAACAAAAGAGTTGGAAATGCAGTATTGGATGGAATCTAAAAAATAAAAAAAATCTCTGTCCATTTCCAAGGCAAAAAATTCAAAATCATGGTAATCCAAGTCTATGCCCTGACCATTAATGCTGAAGAAGCTAAAATTGAAAAGTTCAATGAAGACATACTAGACCTTACAGAACTAACACCCAAAACAGACATCCTTTACATTATAGAGGACTGAAGGGCAAAAGTAGGAAGTTAAGAGACACCTGAAATAACCGAAAATTTTAGCCTTGGAGTGCAGAATGAGCAGGTCAAAGGCTCATACAGTTTTGTCAAGAGAATGCACTGATCACACATAACACACTCTTCCAACAAAACAAGAAAGACTGTCTACATGGGCATCACCATATGTTCAACCAAAATCAGATGGATTATATTCTTTGAAGCCAAAAATGGAGAAGCTCTATATAGTCAGCAAAAACAAGACCAGAAGTTGACTGTGCCTAAGATCTAGAACTCCTTATTGCCAAATTCAGACTTAGATTGAAGAAAGTAGGAGAAACCACTAGACAATTCAGGTATGACCTACATTAAATCCCTTACGATTATACAGTGAAGTGGGAAACAGATTTAAGGAACTAGATCTGATATACCTAGTGCATGATGAAGTATGGACAGAGGTTTGTGTCATGATACAGGAGACAGGAATGAAGTCCATTCCCAATATAGAAATGCAAAAAAGCAAAATGGCTCTCTGAGGAAGACTCACAAATTACTGTGAAAAGAAGAGAAGCAGACACAAAGGAGAAAAGGAAATATATACTCATTTGAATGCAGATTTCCAAAGAATAGCAAGGAGAGATAAGAAATCCTTTCTCAGTGATCAGTGCAAAGAAACAGAGGAAAACAATAGAATAAGAATGATTAGAGATCTCTTCAAGAAAATTAGAGATATCAAGGGAACATTTCATGCAAAGATGGGCTCGATAAAGGACAGAAATGGTACGGACCTAAGAGAAGCAGAAGATATTAAGAAGAGGTGGCAAGTATACACAGAAGAACTGTACGAAAAAGATCTTCACGACCCGGATAATCACAATGGTGTGATCACTCATCTAGAGCCAGACATTCTGGAGTGTTAAGTCAAGTGGGCCATGGGAAGCATCACTATGAACAAAGCTAGTGGAGGTGATGGAATTCCAGTTGAGTTCTTCAAAATCCTGAGAGATGATGCTGTGAAAGTGCTGTATTCAATCTACCAGCAAATTTGGAAAACTCAGCAGTGGCCACAGAAATGAAAAATATGTTTTTATTCCAATCCTTAAGAAAGGCAATACCAAAGAATATTCAAACTACCACACAATTTCACTCATTTCACACACTAGTGAAGTAGTGCTCAAAATTCTCCAAGCCATGCTTCAGCAATATGTGATCCATGAACTTTCAGATGTTCAAGCTGGTTTTAAAAAAGGCAGAGGAACAAGAGATGAAATTGTCAACATTCACTGGATCATCAAAAAAGCAAGAGAGCTACAGAAAAAATATATATTTCTGCTTTATTGACTATGCCAAAGACTTTGACTGTGTGGATCACAGCAAACTGTGGGAAATCCTGAAAGAGATGGGAATACCAGACCCTGTCTCTTATACACATCTAGATGTGTATAAGAGACAGATATTGCATAGGAACCTGGAATGTTAGGCCTATGAATCAAAGCAAAATCAAAGTGGTCTAACAGGAGATGGCAAGAGTGAACATCAACATTTTAGGAATCAGTGAACTAAAATGGACTGGAATGGGTGAATTTAACTCAGATGACCATTATAACTACTACTGTGGGCAAAAATCCCTTAGAAGAAATGGAGNAAGCTGCATCTACATAAGCTAAGGGAAGGAATCCTAGGGAACTGATGCTTGAGCTAAGAAGTATAAAGTGTGTCAAAGAGAGACGAGTGGAGGAGAGAGCACATACAATGTTAAGCGGAGGAAACAGAGGCCAGGAATTGAAGAAAGCATGGCTATATGTGAGAAACATAGAAATGAAAAAAAAAAAAAAGAAAGAAAGAAACAAACAAACAAACAGAAATCAGTAGACTCTATAAGTGTCTAAAGGTGTCAGCTGGAGCCAGATAATGGCAATGGGGGTGGTATGATAAATTCACATTTTAATTGTAACAGCATCATACAGATGGTAGATCGCAGAATGCCATCTATCTTAATAGCAAACCAGAAGCAAGAACATTTACCCAGAGTATGGTGTAGAAGTAGATTTGGGACATGAAAGCAGTGGAGAATATTTTGAACAGCTGTTAAGAGAAAAGTTATAATGAGTTAATTAGAGATGAGGAAAGCATTGCCAAGCATTCCTAAAATTCTTGCCGAAATTTCATAGCATGAAATTGTGATGGATCTAGTAATCATAGCTAGGTTAACAGAAGCCTTCAATGGGAAGCAAAAAGAAACAAAATACATGGTAATGTCAGACTATTTGTGGTGATACTTGTCTGGTTGACTATGAGAACAGAGAATAATCAAAGATCTTAGCTCAGGATATAATTCAATCAGTAATAGTTGGGATCTATTATGGGTATGAGTAAAAATAATAGCCTTGAGTGGACTCAGAACACAGAGATAGGAGATGGTATGACGGGTTAGATGTTGAATGAGTCCTGAATCAGTAAAGTAAACTGAGTAAACTGAGCAAACAGTTAAAAGTCTATAATTTGCTGGGGGCAGATTATTTCCTGGTAAAAGTAGGGTTAACGGTGTAAGTCACTGATAGTCAATGAAGTAGGCCAGAGTTAAAGTCTGAAGAAATGAGGATCAAGGACACATTGGATAACTTAACTCAGAATAGGGGAAAGCTAAGCCATAAAATTGTTGATAATGATACCTGGGCCTTGCATCTTACCACAAGACCACATTGTTAATGGCGAACTAACTGAATAACTATTTAATAGATCTAATATCAAATCAATCAGAATCTAACATGAGAGATGTGGAAATAATTTATTTTTAATTGAGGGATATTTGCTTTACAATATTGATTTCATTTCTGCCATACATGAATTAGTCTAACATGAATTCAGTTCAGTTCAGTTTAGTCTCTCAGTCGTGTCTGACTCTTTGTGACCTCACGAATCACAGCACACCAGGCCTCCCTGTCCATCACCAACTCCCAGAGTTCACTCAGACTCACGTCCATCGAGTCAGTGATGCCATCCAGCCATCTCATCCTCTGTCATCCCCTTCTTCTACTGCCCCCAATCCCTCTCAGCATCAAAGTCTTTTCTAATGAGTCAAAACTTCCCATGAGGTGGCCAAAGTACTGGAGTTTCAGCTTCAGAATCATTCCCTCCAAAGAAATACCAGGGCTGAGCTCCTTCAGAATGGACTGGTTGGATCTCCTTGCAGTCCAAGGGACTCTCAAGAGTCTTCTCCAACACCACAGTTTAAAAGCATCAATTCTTCAGTGCTCAGCCTTCTTCACAGTCCAACTCTCACATCCATACACGACCACTGGAAAAACCATAGCCTTAACTAGATGGATCTTAGTTGGCAAAGTAATGTCTCCACTTTTGAATATGCTATCTAGGTTGGCCATACCTTTTCTTCCAAGGAGTAAGAGTCTTTTAATTTACAGCTGCAATCTGTAGTTAGACATAGTTATACACATGTCCTTTCCCCTTTGATGGAAATAACTTTTGACTCCAGCATTTTATTACACTGGAGATAATTGTAGCATCTGGGGTAAGATAATATTCTATGAACTTTTGTGTAGGTAAACTACTTGTATTGTTTAGTTACTAAGTCATATCTGACTCTTTAATGGACTGTAGCAACTCCAGGACTGTGGTCTGCCAGGTTCTTCTGTCCATGGGATTTCCTGCACAAGAATACTGGAGTGAGTTGCCATTTCCTTTTGCAGAGGATCTTCCTCAACCAGGGATTGAACATGTCTTTCTTACTTGGCAGGTGGGTTCTTTACCTCTGAGCCTTCAGGGGAGTCAAACAAATTACTTACAAAATATGAAATCAAGATAGAAGAAGGGTCTTTTTCTATCCATTCTTCCCATCTGTATGTTCTGTCAATTAAATATCATTGACGTTACTCACAGGGTAGACAGACAGAAACAATGATCACAGAAAACTAACCAATATAATCACATAGACCACAGCCCTGTCTAACACAAAGAAACTGTGAGCCATGGCATGTAGGGCCACCCAAGACAGATGGGTCATGGTGGAGAGTTTTGACAAAATGTGGTCAACTGAAGAAGATAATAACAAAAAACTTCAGTATTCTTGCCTTGAGAACCCATGAACAGTATGATAAAGCAAAAAGATAGGATACTGAATGATGAACTCCCCAGGTTGGTAGGTGCCCAACATGCTACTGGAGATCAACGGAGAGATAACTCCAGAAGAATGAAGAGATGGAGACAAAGCAAAAACAACACCCAATTGTGGATGTGACTGGTGATGGAAGTAAGGCCTGATGCTGTAAGAGCAATATTGCATAGGAACCTGGAATGTTAGGCCTATGAATCAAGGCAAATTGGAAGTGGACAAACAGAAGATGGCAAGAGTTAATGTTGACATTTTAGGAATCAGTGAACTACAATGGGCTGAAAAGGGTAAATTTAACTCAGATGATCATCATGTCTACTACTGTGGACAAGAATCCTTTAGAAGAAATGGAGCAGGCATCATAGCCAACAAAAGAGTTGGAAATGCAGTATTGGATGGAATCTAAAAAATAAAAAAAATCTCTGTCCATTTCCAAGGCAAAAAATTCAAAATCATGGTAATCCAAGTCTATGCCCTGACCATTAATGCTGAAGAAGCTGAAATTGAAAAGTTCAATGAAGACATACTAGACCTTACAGAACTAACACCCAAAACAGACATCCTTTACATTATAGATGACTGAAGGGCAAAAGTAGGAAGTTAAGAGACACCTGAAATAACCGAAAATTTTAGCCTTGGAGTGCAGAATGAGCAGGTCAAAGGCTCATACAGTTTTGTCAAGAGAATGCACTGATCACACATAACACACTCTTCCAACAAAACAAGAAAGACTGTCTACATGGGCATCACCATATGTTCAACCAAAATCAGATGGATTATATTCTTTGAAGCCAAAAATGGAGAAGCTCTATATAGCCAGCAAAACCAAGACCAGAAGTTGACTGTGCCTAAGATCTAGAACTCCTTAATGCCAAATTCAGACTTAGATTGAAGAAAGTAGGAGAAACCACTAGACAATTCGGGTATGACCTACATTAAATCCCTTACGATTATACAGTGAAGTGGGAAACAGATTTAAGGAACTAGATCTGATATACAGAGTGCATGATGAAGTATGGACAGAGGTTTGTGTCATGATACAGGAGACAGGAATGAAGTCCATTCCCAATATAGAAATGCAAAAAAGCAAAATGGCTCTCTGAGGAAGACTCACAAATTACTGTGAAAAGAAGAGAAGCAGACACAAAGGAGAAAAGGAAATATATACTCATTTGAATGCAGATTTCCAAAGAATAGCAAGGAGAGATAAGAAATCCTTTCTCAGTGATCAGTGCAAAGAAACAGAGGAAAACAATAGAATAAGAATGATTAGAGATCTCTTCAAGAAAATTAGAGATATCAAGGGAACATTTCATGCAAAGATGGGCTCGATAAAGGACAGAAATGGTACGTACCTAAGAGAAGCAGAAGATATTAAGAAGAGGTGGCAAGTATACACAGAAGAACTGTACGAAAAAGATCTTCACGACCCGGATAATCACAATGGTGTGATCACTCATCTAGAGCCAGACATTCTGGAGTGTTAAGTCAAGTGGGCCGTGGGAAGCATCACTATGAACAAAGCTAGTGGAGGTGATGGAATTCCAGTTGAGTTCTTCAAAATCCTGAGAGATGATGCTGTGAAAGTGCTGTATTCAATCTACCAGCAAATTTGGAAAACTCAGCAGTGGCCACAGAAATGAAAAATATGTTTTTATTCCAATCCTTAAGAAAGGCAATACCAAAGAATATTCAAACTACCACACAATTTCACTCATCTCACACACTAGTGAAGTAGTGCTCAAAATTCTCCAAGCCATGCTTCAGCAATATGTGATCCATGAACTTTCAGATGTTCAAGCTGGTTTTAAAAAAGGCAGAGGAACAAGAGATGAAATTGTCAACATTCACTGGATCATCAAAAAAGCAAGAGAGCTACAGAAAAAATATATATTTCTGCTTTATTGACTATGCCAAAGACTTTGACTGTGTGGATCACAGCAAACTGTGGGAAATTCTGAAAGAGATGGGAATACCAGACCACCTGAACTGCCTCTTGAGAAATCTATATGCAGCTCAGGAAGCAACAATTAGAACTACACATGGAACTACAGACTTGTTCTAAATAAGAAAAGGAGTACATCAAGGCTGTATATTGTCATCCTGCTTATTTAACTTAAATGCCTATTTCATCTTGAGAAACACTGGGCTGTATGAAGCACAAGATGGAAACAAGATTGCTGGGAGAAATATCAGTAATAACAGATATGCAAATGACACTCCGCCCTTATGGAAGAAAGTGAAGAAAAAAAAGAACCTCTTGATGACTGTGAAAGAGGAGAGTGAAAAAGTTGGCTTAAAGCTCAACATTCAGAAAAAGAAGATCATGGCATAAGGTCCCATCACTCCATGGCAAATAGATGGGGAAACAGTGGTTGACTTTATTTTTTTGGCTCCAAAATAACTGCAGAATGTGACTGCTACCATGAAATTAAAAGATGCTTACTCTTAGGAAAGAAATTTATGACTTACCTAGATAGTATATTAAGAAGCAGAAACATGACTTTGCTAACAAAGGTATATCTAGTCAAGGCTATGGTTTTTCCAGTGCTCATTAATGGATATGAGGATTGGACTATAAAGAAAGCTGAGAGCTGAAGAATTGATGCTTTTGAACTGTGGTGTTGGAGAAGACTTTTGAGAGTCCCTTGGACCATAAGGCGATCCAACGAGTGCACCTTAAAGGAGACCAGTACTGGGTGTTCATTCAAAGGACAGATTTTAAAGCTGAAACTCCAATACTTTGGCTACCTGATGTGAAGAGTTGACTCACTTGAAAAGACCCTGATGCTGGGAAAGATTGAGGGCAGGAGGAGAAGGGGATGACAGAGGATGAAATGTTTGGATGGCATCAATGGACATGAGTTTGATAAATTTTGGGTGTTGGTGATGGATAGGGAGGCCTGGCATACTGCAATCCATGGGCTCACATAAAGTCAGATACGACTGAGCGACTGAACTGAACTGATATTACTCATAGGCTTTTGTTTAATAGGACAATGACCATGGGTTTGTGTGTTCAAAATTGTAAACTCATATTCTTGCATGGACCATTGTATATAAAATAGTCAATTAATATCTTTGGAATGAATGATTTTAAAATTGATTTTAAAATTGAGCTCACATATATAGAATGAAATTTCTGTTTTTTTCTCTTTTTAGCTTGTGATTTTTGACTAAGTGATGAAAGAGAAAATATTTCAACCCAGATTATTATACCCAGCAAGGATCTCATTCAGATATGAAGGAGAAATCAAAAGCTTTACAGACAAGCAAAAGCTGAGAGAATTCAGCACCACCAAACCAGCTCTCCAACAAATGCTAAAGGATCTTCTTTACACAGGAAACACAGAAATGGTGCACAAACTCAAACCCAAAACAACAAAATAAATGGCAACATGATCATACTTATCAATACTTACCCTAAAAGTAAATGGGTTAGATGCTCCAACCAAAAGACAAAGACTGGCTGAATGGATAAAAAAAATAAGACCTCTATATATGTTGTCTACAAGACACCCACCTCAAAACAAGGGACACATATAGACTGAAAGTAAAGGGCTGGAAAAAGATGTTCTGTGCAAATGGAGACCATAAGAATGTAGGAATAGCAATACTCAGATCAGACAAAATAGACTGTAATAAAGGCTGTGAAAAGAGACAAAGATCACTACATAATGATCAAAGGATCAATCCAAAAGAAGATATAACAATTATAAATATATATGCATGTAAGGCAAATGAAACCAAGTATGAAATGGGAAATAAACAGTAACACAATAGTAGTGGGAGACTTTAATACCCCACTCACACCTGTGGATAGATCAACTAAATTGAAAATTAATAAGAAAACACAAACTTTAAATGACACAAGGGACCATTTAGACCTAATTGATATCTATAGGATATTTCTCCCCAAAACAATGAATTTCACCTTTTTCTCAAGTGCACACAGAACATTCTCCAGGATAGATCACATAATGGGCCAAAAATCTAGCCTTGGTAAATTCAAAAACATTGAAATAATTTCAAGCATTTTTTCTGATCACAATGCAGTAAGATTAAATGTCAACAACAGGGAAGAAACTATTAAAAATAAAAACATATGGAGACTAAACAACATGCTTCTGAATAATCAGCAAATCACAGAAGGGATTCTCCAGGCGAGAACACTGGAGTGGGTTGCCATTTCCTTCTCCAATGCATGAAAGTGAAAAGTGAAAGTGAAGTCACTGAGTCGTGTCCAACTCTCAGTGACCCCATGGACTGCAGCCTACCAGGCTCCTCCGTCCATGGGAGTTTCCAGGCAAGAGTACTGGAGTGGGCTGCCTTTGCCTTCTCCCAAAATATGCATAGAAACGAATGAAAATGAAAACACAAC
>SJYW01009912.1:97169-109737 GCA_006410735.1 Raphicerus campestris | reverse complement strand
CTGGATGCCATGATCTTCGTTTTCTGAATGTTGAATTTTAAGCCAACTTTTTCACTCTCCTCTTTCACTTTCATCAAGACCTAATTGATAATTGTTTCAATCTGCTCTTTGGGACTCAGTGAGGATCTAGGAGGCTGAAGTCTTTTTCCCACAAAGAAGAAATAAGGGACACAGGAAGCCTATTGTTTTCAGGAGGGCTTCACAGTGTCCTACTTGGTTTTATGACTACTACCAGAATTGCTCACAGGAAAACTTTTACATCTTCTGTCTCAGTCTGCATCTCTCTCTATTTTGTTCAAGTAGAATTCCCTTCATATAATGTCAGCTCATGTTTTTTTTTTTTTAATTCATTCATTCAAAAATGAATGGCTCTTATGCACAAAGTAGGGAATACATCACATGCGGTTTCTTCTACCATAGAGCACACAGGCTTTTAGATATGGGAAAGCAAGGCAAAATTAGATACACAGATTATATATAACCATAGCACACATGCAAAATTAGGAAACTACAGCAAAATGACTGAAAAAAAATCTATAACTGACAGTATGTCGGAAGGGTCTATTTAGAAACAGTGGTCAGGGAAAGTCTGTCTAAAATTAAAGTTAAAATTTGAGCTGAGACCTAAATATTGAGAATGGTCATCTGTGTAAGCTATCAGAGAAAGGGAATTCCAGGCAGATGGGCTGTATTTGCAAAGTCAGGAAAGATCTTGGCATGCTGTAGAAAATGAAAGCTTGTTGTAGAAGAACATAGTAAGCAAGTAGAATGATCTAGGCAAGGTTGACAAGTAGGCAACATAAAGATCAAACAGGCTTTTTATAGTCCATGTAGGTTAGAGGAAAGTCTTATAGATTAAAATGTTAGAAACCCAATTCAAACTAATCAAAATGATAAAAGGGGATATACTAACTCAAATTACTAAAAGTTCCAAAGACCTCTCCTGTTCACTGATTCTCAGGCTAGCTTTTATATATATATGTGTGTGTATATATATATATATGTGTGTGTGTGTGTGTGTGTGTGTGTGTATATATATATATATTTTTTTTTTTTCTCTTCAACCACCTTAACCATTAATATGTACTGGGAAAGACAATTATCAGCAAATGTTATCTTACTCCTTCTTTGCATTCTCAGCAGAGAAATTTCTTTCCATTCTCTCCAATAAATATTATTATCAGCCAAGCTTTGGTTATATATTTATTCATAAACATTTATTGTGGCCATAAATGTGATACACGCTGGTTAGCACTCATGGCTCAAATGATGCTAGGCATAAAGTCAGTCAGGCTCCATTCATATGAATTGAGACAGCAATGGATAAGTTCCCAGCAAAGGAGAAAAAACACAGAAACATCTGCATGTGTTTACATAATAGGTAGGATGGAAGATACTATGGTAATATTTATCATAAACCATATTTCTACTGCTGCAATCTTGAAGAAGACAGTAAAGCTCCTTAATTCGACAAGGACATTATCAGGATATCCAAAATGGTTAGAAGTGTAATTTGAGATCATTCTTTGGCTGATTGTTTCATAGAATAAAGTTTTACATGGGACATAAAGGCTGTGCATAGGCAGCATTGATTATAGATAAATTTTTTGTTTATTTCTTTATCATTCTAAAACATAGGGCCAGACCTTGGGACAAGACCATTATAATGAGGATAGTGTCAATATTTGGGGATGGTAATTAAGTATCCAGGAAAGGAACAAGATTTAGGAGGTTTGAATCCAATATTTAGGGAAAATCCTCACAATTGTTCTGCTTCTGACTCATCAGGAAACTTGAATTAATGCCTTAGCCCCTCTAATCTCATGCATTCCCAGTCTCACCAGGATAAGGTTAGAATTAGATGTGCAAAAATTTCAGAGAAATCCCAATCAAGAAAAGCAAGAGACTAGAAGGGGTAGCTCTTACTCTGGATGAAAACAGAGCCCAATGGAAAGAAGGAAGTCTCCTCTTATTTCCTAGAAAGAATTCAGCCAATGAAAAACCATGGATTCTCTGTTTACCAGAACATTCCCAACTTCCTTTTTACCTCTGTAAAAGAGTCATCCTTCCTTTTTCATGTGAGAATTTCCATGTCAACACCTTGTGAGAAAGATCTCATCATTCTTCAGTTCAGTTCAGTTCAGTCACTCAGTAGTGCCAGACTATTCGGAACCCCATGAATCTCAGCACGTCAGGCCTCCCTGTCCATCACCATGTCCCGGAGTTCACCCAGATTCAAATTCAACGAGTCCATGATGCCATCCAGGCATCTCATCCTTAGTCGTCCCCTTCTTCTCCTGCCCCCAATCCCTCCCATCATCAGAGTCTTTTCCAATGACTCAACTCTTTTCATGAGGTGGCCAAAGTACTGGAGTTTCAGCTTTAGTGTCATTCCTTCCAAAGAAATGCCAGGGTTGATCTCCTCCAGAATGGACTGGTTGAATCTCCTTGCAGTCCAAGGGGCGCAAGAGTCTTCTCCAACACCACTGTTCAAAAGCATCAATTCTTCGGTGCTCAGCCTTCTTCACAGTCCAACTCTCACATCCATACATGACCACAGGAAGAACCATAGCCTTGACTAGACGGACTGTAGTCAGCAAAGTAATGTCTCTGCTTTTGAATATACTATCTAGGTTGGTCATAACTTTTCTTCCAAGGAGTAAGNTCACATCCATACATGACCACAGGAAGAACCATAGCCTTGACTAGACGGACTGTAGTCAGCAAAGTAATGTCTCTGCTTTTGAATATACTATCTAGGTTGGTCATAACTTTCCTTCCAAGGAGTAAGTGTCTTTTAATTTCATGGCTGCAGTCACCATCTGCAATGATTTTGGAGGCCAAAAAAATAGAATCTGACACTGTTAAATTGCAATTCTCTGCCAATCCTGAATAAACTGATCTTGCCTGGAGAAATATCTAGCAGTCTATTCATTTTAGGTCCACATTCCGTTCATAAACCAGAGAAGATCTCTGAAGATTCCAGTGCTGGTCAACTGTGGAGAGACGGCACGTTCAGGCTCTCTTGCACCATAATTCATAAATAATGACTATGTAACTGCTGAGATAAAAAGTTATGACCAACCTAGATAGCATATTAAAAAACAGAGACATTATTTTGCCAACAAAGGTCCATCTAGTCAAGGCTCTGGTTTTTCCAGTGGTCATGTATGGATGTGAGAGTTGGACTGTGAAGAAAGCTGAGTGCCNATAAAAAGTTATGACCAACCTAGATAGCATATTAAAAAACAGAGACATTATTTTGCCAACAAAGGTCCATCTAGTCAAGGCTCTGGTTTTTCCAGTGGTCATGTATGGATGTGAGAGTTGGACTGTGAAGACAGCTGAGCACCGAAGAATTGATGTTTTTGAACTGTGGTGTTAGAGAAGACTCTTGAGAATCCCTTGGACTGCACGGAGATCCAACCAGTCCATCCTAAAGGAGATCAGTCCTGGGTGTTCACTGGAGGGACTGATGTTGAAGCTCAAACTCCAATACTCGCAATTCTTTACGAAGAATTGACTCACTGGGAAAGACTCTGGTGCTGGGAGGGATTGGGGGCAGGAGGAGAAGGGGACGACAGAGGATGAGATGGCTGGATGGCATCACCAACTCGATGGACATGAGTTTTGGTAAACTCCAGGAGTTGGTGATGGACAGGGTGGCCTGGCATGCTGAAGGTCATGGGGTCGCAAAGACTCGGACATGAATGAGTAACTGAACTGAATGAACTGCTGAGATCACTTCCAGCACTGTGCATCCACATCACAAGGTACCAGCTTCAACATCAGTCCCTCCAGTGAACACCCAGAGCTGATCTCCTTTAGGATGGACTGGTTGGATTTCCTTGCAATCAAAGGGATTCTCAAGAGTCTTCTCCAACACCACAGTTCAAAAGCATCAATTCTTCAGCGCTCAGCTTTCTTCACAGTCCAACACTCACATCCATACATGACCACTGGAAAAACCATAGCCTTGACTAGATGGACCTTTGTTGACAAAGCAATGTCTCTGTTTTTTAATATGCTTGGTCACAGGATATTTTGTGCTGTACGCATATATGGGCTCTACCTAAAAAATGTCTGGATTCCTTTTGAATCATGGCTCTGTCCTTTGGGTAAACCATGAGAGGAGAAGAGAATATATAGTGTATCTCCTGCTATGGCTGCTGCATCACCTAGGAGAGAGGCTGTTTTATGATTGTCATGCCAGCCAAGAAAGAATAAATGTGCCTGCAATTCCTACAACTCCCTGAGTCTCCTTCCAGCCTATTAACTCATTCCTTGCCTGCCCTGTGTTCAGTGAGCAGTGTGAAGAGCAATACAATTGGCGTCATGGGCAGGATCAGAAACACAATTGATGTAGTCAACAGGATGAGAAGCAATACGTCAGCGAATAGGTATGGTGTCCACAACTGAGCCTGTTGTCACTCACTGCTTTTCTTGCCCAGTCTAGAGTTTGAACGTATATCTTTGTCCTGAATCTGAGTTCATGCCCGCTTTGCATATGATGATTTCCACTTTATTAAAGATCTATTTTAAGGTTTCATCTTTACTTTTAAGACCTCTTCTGTATGTGAGTAATCATTTGGTATATAGGTCTAATTTTGAGATCAGACTGTTTAACCAAGGGTGACTGAGAAGCCATGAAGCCATTCCTGCTGGAACAGGGGCTGCTCCAATAACTATGCTTGCTCAGCCATTGGTCCACTCCCCTCTTCTTTATGCATTTATCTATTAATGGACATTTAGGTTACTTCATTATTTTACCGACTGTAAATAATGCCACTATGAACATTGAGGTCCATGTAGCTTTTTGAATTAGTGTTATTTTCTTCAGATATATACCCAGGAATGGAAATGCTGGATAATATGATAGTTCAATTTTTAGCTTTTTTGAGAAACGTCCATACTGTTTTCCACAGTGGTTTCACCAGTTTAAATTCTTACCAACAATGTTTGAGTGTTCCATTTTCTCCACATTCTCATCAACAATTATTTTTTTGTACATTTTTAAATGATAGTCACTTTGAGAGGTGTGAGGTGATATCACATTGTGGTTTTTATTTGCATTACCTTGATGATTAAGTGATGTTAAGCATATTTTCATGTGCTAGCTGGCCATCTGCATTTCTGCTTTGGAAAAATGTCTATTCAGTTTTTCTGCCCATTTAAAAAATCAAATTTTGTTTTGCTTTTATCTTGAGGTTGAGCTGATTTTATATTTGAAAACTTCAGTCTTTCTTCATGCATATTTCTAACTAAAATGGACCCATCTGATCAAAGACAATTTAGAATATCAATGGCCATATTGGGGAAACTCAAAATTTCCCAACTTAGTTTCCTTAAGAAGAAATTGGACTACAACAGCTAAAAAATACCCAGGACTGAGTGGAATGCTTATTTTGATTGCTATTTTGAAGATTACAAGCTTTATATAGAACCAAAAGTTGTCTCTGATAAAATAAAATTTTAAGATTAATTGAAGCAAACCAATTAAAGAAAGATAAAACAGGTCCTGAAGCCTCAGGTACCTCTTTCTTGGCTTAAATGTCTTAAGCTCCACTTCTAACACATTATTTCTTTCTCTCCCAACTCCTAATGACCAGACTCATCCTCCATCATTATCTTCTTACATTTCATCTTTATGTTCAATTCTATTAGAGTATTTATTTTATTAACCTTTCCCTTTTCAATGAAACTCTCCCCAGTCTTTTTTTTCTGGAGTTGCCAGAATCTGTCTTAGACTTGAGAATTCTAAGTTAGAGGCTAAAAACTTAATTTCTTATATTCCCTGAACTTAAATGTGAGCATAGTCAAAGATTTTCCCAAAGTTATCCAAAGTTTTATATATATATATAAGACAGCTGAGTGCCAAAGAACTGATGCTTTTGAACTGTGGTGTTGGAGAAGACTCTTGAAAGTCCCTTGGACTGCAAGGAGATCCAACCAGTCCATTCTGAAGATCAGTCCTGGATGTTCTTTGGAAGGAATGATGCTGAAGCTGAAACTCTAGTACTTTGGCCACCTCATGCAAAGAATTGACTCATTGGAAAAGACTCTGATGCTAGGAGGTATTGAGAGCAGGAGAAGAAGAGGATGATAGAGGATGAGATGGCTGGATGGCATCACAGACTCAATGAACGTGAGTTTGGGTGAAATCTGGGAGTTGGTGATGGAGAGGGAGGCCTGGTGTGCTGCAATTCATGGGGTCACAAAGAGCCGGACACGACTGAGCAACTGAACTGAACTGAACTGATATATATATATATATATATGCTGAGAAATTTAATGTAAGTTACTCAAACTTAGTGACCTGATTTCTCTGACTTATATCAACTAAATCATTCTTTTGTCAGTGAAGGCCAGGCCCAGTATTGGATGAAAACCACTAACAGAAAATCATGAAAGACCTCTAGAAATACAACCAGGAGAAAAGCCTGCTACCTTATTATATAACTAGGCTCAAAAATTGAGAAGTTATTCCTTTGAGCAATTCCTAGGGCTTTTTCAAAAAAAAAAAAGTCTGTTAATTGGAACAAAATTCAGACTTCTACACAAAAACTGAAGAATCTGTTCATGACAATTCCAATTGACTACACATCATTTTTCTGAGAAAATTCTCATGTTTCTTTGGATGTTTACTGCACCTCTATAGCTTTTAATTCTATATTGATTAATATGTTAAACTTGGACCTTTACTTTCTGGTAAAATAGTACCAGGAAGTAATGGAAAACTGTTTACTCAAGATCTAGTTAATCTGCCAAACCAACTTTCTCGTACTCTAGATGAATCATCTAAAAAGAAGAATATCATAATTCTTAATCTTTAACTGTAGAAAATGAAGATGCCTAAATAAAATAAAAACCCTCCTAATTTCTGCTATTATTGCAAAAATCTAGGAAATTATAAAATAAATTGTTACAAATTTTATAACTAGAGGCATCATCAGCCCTTTAAGCGGCTCAGGAATACAAGGGTTCTTCCCAATTCTCCCTCTTAATTGGCTTGGAGAAATGCCTCTCCAGATTGAAGATGAATTTATTCCAGTCATAACTGAAAACAGTGCCATACTCTCAATGCTTAACCCCACTAGTATAAAATAACCCCTGCTTCAAAGTACTAAAACATTTCAAATAGTGGAGATCTCTAACTTCGATAGGTTCTTATTTCTGAACCTATTTCCTTTTGTTATGTCCTTTGAGAGGTACACTCTCTTCTCTTTAGTTCATCCACCTTATGCATTTCTTTCTCTCAAAAGGGGAATGAATTTTAGAATTTAATTTAGAATTTAAAAGTAACCAACAAGGTGAATTAAATGACTCTTTGACACCTTTTATTTGCTTCATCCATGAGTGTACTAGAGCTGATTCTGAAAATACTCATCATTTGTCCTTGTTAAATCAGCTGCTACCTTTCTTACTGGCAAATTCTTCAACTTTTGGCAAAATTCATGGCACACCTCCCATAAAGACTTTAAAAGATCCCTCAAAACCCCTTTCAAGAGTTTATTAATGCCCTATAAGTTTATGGGAGTAACACCTATAGTAGAGGATTACAGTGCTTAAGGTATTATCTCTTGTATTAAAATCTGTAACAACCTCCCACCATTTTACCAGAGAAAAATGTTGATTAAAAGGGGGTAAATGTAAAAATAAATTAATAAATCAACAAAAACTTCAATTAAATAGTGTTGAGTGATATTTTATGACCTGCTATTACAGCAAGGCTCAACGGATAGAAAAAAGACTCCTCTTCTTCCCTGGAAAGGACTCAGCCAATGCAAAGCCTTGAACTGTGTTTACTACAGTTTTCCCAACTTCCCTTTCCCTTTTTAAAGAGTCTACCTTCCCTTGCAATCAATACAAGGAGTTTCACATGGCTCAACATGGTTGCAAACCCTGAAATGCAATTTCTTGCTGATCCTGAGCAAACTTGTTTTTGCTAGAGAAATATATGACAATATATTTATTTCAAGTCAACAGATGTAATACAACTTTCTTATGCCCAAAAGAGTAGTGGACACAATGTAAACAGTCAAGAAATGTTACCCATTATTATTAATTGTTAAATGACATATTGGTATCTGAAAATCCCTAAAGTTTATTTTTTTAAGGCCAAAAGTCATGAATTACATGTTATTTTTTTCTATGACTCAGCAACATTTATAAAGTGTAGATAATAACACTAATACAAAGTATTTTAACTTAAAAAAGAAATTACTGTGAATCTAAAAAATGTATTAGAGAATATTGAAAAATGAAATATAGAATTATTATCACAAAATTATTTATGAAATTGATGATACCTTCTGTTTCCTTTTAGAGTCCCTTTGTTACCCATGATCCTTAGCTTAATGTAATATACTGATTACCACAAAAATATTTAAGTTGTTCTTTATGAAATGAGATACTATGTGAACGTGATATAAAGGAAAAGGTTGGAAGATTTTGACCCTTATGGTCTCTAATAATTTTTATTCCACTCTACCACATATTAGCTTTGAAATTTTGAACAAATTGCTCAACTATCTTATTCGTTAGTGTATTCATCTGTAATCAAAGTGGGAAAAATTTATCTTTGTAAGTGGCTCAGTGATGAAGAATCTGCCTTCAATACAGGAGACATAGCAGACAAAGCTACTATCTCTGGGTTGGGAAGATTCCATGGAGGAGGGCAGTGTAACCCATTCCAGTATTATTGCCCCGACACAACTAAAGGGACCGAGCACAGCACAAGATTGATATGGGGATTAATATGTTGTTAAAGTCCTGAACACAGAGTGAAGATTCAATAAATAGCAATTATTAATACTAAGCATTGGAGCTTCTCAGGTAGTGCAGTGGTAAAGTATCTGCCTGCCAATCTAGGAGATGCAAGATATGCAGGTTCAGTCCCAGGGTTGAGAAGATCCCCTGGAGTAGGAAACAGCAACCCATCCCAGTATGCTTGTCTGGAAAATTCCACGATCAGAGGAGCTTTGTGGGCTACAGTACATGGAGTCGCAAAGAGTCAGACACGACTGACCAGATGCACACACACACATTATTACTAAGCATTAAANATGCTTGTCTGGAAAATTCCACGATCAGAGGAGCTTTGTGGGCTACAGTACATGGAGTCGCAAAGAGTCAGACACGACTGACCAGATGCACACACACACATTATTACTAAGCATTAAAGCATACAAAAACACACATTAATATTAAGCATTAAAGAATTATAAGTACATGAGAAAGTTACTTATTTCAAGAATATTTCAATCAAGATATGAAGTGAAAAAAAATCTCTTCTGTCTTCTACATCACTGAGTGGAACTTCTGATATTAGACCATTGAAGAACTGCTTGACATCAAGCATCACTGAAGAAAATGAAAACCATCATGATTGGAGTTACTTATTATTACTTACTGGTAGCTGTGAAAATATCCTATTTTTAGTTAATATTATCTTTGAGGAGTTCAAAGTAATTTTCTGGTGGAAAATTAACTGATGCAATGNTGATATTAGACCATTGAAGAACTGCTTGACATCAAGCATCATTGAAGAAAATGAAAACCATCATGATTGGAGTTACTTATTATTACTTATTGGTAGCTGCGAAAATATCCTATTTTTAGTTAATATTATCTTTGAGGAGTTCAAAGTAATTTTCTGGTGGAAAATTAACTGATGCAATGCAAGACAGAATTGAGTTCCAAATTAGATAATTAAAATGCAGTTGAACCGCAAATTCTAATATGAATCAAAGCATGTTTCTACTGATCTGTGAAGAAAACATTTATGAAAGATGATGCAATTTTGATACTAAAGGGCCTCTGTGACATATATTTATATCATTTCTCATTGCAAGAATTTTGGAGTGAGCCAATATAATAAAATCATAAAGAGTTTTTCCAACTGACAAGTTCTGTGAGTCTTGAGTCACTCGTGTTCTCTCTCTCTGGGGCCCACTTCTTCTACCCTACCATCCATGTTTTACTCAATAGTACCATTATAATCCAAATTGAATCTCCAAAATTTTATCACCCTGTCACTTTATAACACACTTTGCTACTCTGGTATAAATGGGACCTGTGATCAAAATGAATTAACTGGAACATCAGAAACACAGACTCACTTTTTCGAAACAATGGAAAGAACTGACTGAATATGTGGAAGCTCTATCTTTAAACTATTTATAATACAGGGAAAATATCCAACTGAGAACCAAAGAAATAATACTTATTCAAACTCTATGGGGCAGGGTTCATTAAATGTTGGGAGAGAGATATCTGTCTATTTGCTTCTAAGCAAACCATTGTGTGACTTATTGTAGTTCTTACAGATTAAAACATATGCATTCCAATAACTTAAATATGAGGACACAACAACACAAAACCTTCTTTTTTATAGTTATGAGCATGTAATCATCCCCAGATCCACTTTGACTCCTGTTCAGGTTCCACCTGTGCAGGTTAATTGAATTCCAAATGTTGGAGAATGACAATACATATTATTCTAAAGGGACTACCATAATTCACTGTACATATTTCCTCAGTATCTGCCATATGCTCAAAACAAAAAGGAGGTAAATTATAGAACAACACATACAAAGATATGAGATATGACTAGAGAGTCAAGATGAATAAAAAATAAATTAACCAAGTAATATAGAACATAAGTATATTATTTATCTACATGCCTTAGATAACAAATGAAAAATGGATTCAAGTCAGTGGAAAATAACAAGAGCTAAAAAAGCCAGTTTTGGATTCATAGGAATGAGGAATTCTGATCTGACATTAAAGGAATGTATTGAATTTAGAAACAAAGAAACAGAAACTACTGAAAGGATACAAACACACACACACACACAAAATAAAAACCGTATATCACAGTTAAATGACAGATGTTATTAAGTAATAATATGAGAATTAATATATTATTACAGACATACCACAAAGCCATCTACCTGAAGCCTCTTTCTCACATAAATATTGCATTAACTAATAACTATAATAATGAGATGAGAAAACACTAGCCACCCATTTTTATTGTGCACATAGTCTGTCTTTCCAATAAACTAATGTGAGTTTGTTCATCTTAGCACTGCTTACATTGTATCACCTCCATGCTCAAACTCAAATGTTTTTATCATCTACACAGTAATGTTCAAAGTACTTGTCATTGCTATGCAACCCTTCAATGCTCTAACTCTAATCTACCTTTCCCAGAATATCTCTCACTGTCCCTAGAAGGGTCCTGGCATTCATTCTAATCTAATGTCACTTTTACTTTTCAAATTTTCTCCAGTAACATAAAACTTATTTTAGTTTCATCTTTTCTGTTGTATTCTTTGGATAATCCCAGACGGAAATAACAGCTCACATTCTTCAATGTACCTTAGTTTATTTATTGCATTCTTCTAGTCTTTAAAATATGTACACTACATTTTAGCTAATTCTGTACATCTTACCTTCCCTTCTAGTACACGTGAGAACCAATACATTATAAATATCCCAGGACTAAACATGTACTTTATTGCTCAGCATATGTTTAGGAACTGAACTAAATTAAATCAAGTATATTACAGAGTGGGGCCAAGATGGCAGAGTTAGGAAGACTCTAAACTTCTGTCTTCCCAAGGACATTTCAAAATTACAATCACTTTTGGAAAAAAACTATCAATGAAAATAGCCTGAAAGCTATTAGAAAAGACTTTTCATGATTATTAAATAAGGAACTACAACAAGATAAGAGATAAGAGCAGATTCATACTCTCAAGTTGGTGACTCACAAACAGGAGAAATATTATAATACTCCCACCAAGGAGTAAAGGATCTGAACCCTGTGTTGGGCTCCCCAGTTTGGAGTTCTGCATCAGTGGGGTAAGGCCTTAGAACAATTGGCTTTAAAACTCAACAAAAACATGACCAGGAGCTGACTGTGGCTCAGAACATGAACTCCTTATTGCCAAATTCAGACTTAAATTGAAGAAAGTAGGGGAAACTGGTAGACCATTCAGATATGAACTAAATCAAATCTCTTATGATTATACAGTGGGAGTGAGAAATAGATTTAAGGGCTTGATATGATAGATAGAGTGCCTGATGAACTATGGAATGAGGTTCGTGACATTGTACAGGAGACAGGGATCAAGACTATCCCCATGNACCATTCAGGTATGAACTAAATCAAATCCCTTATGATTATACAGTGGAAGTGAGAAATAGATTTAAGGGCTAGATATGATAGATAGAGTGCCTGATGAACTATGGAATGAGGTTCGTGACATTGCACAGGAGACAGGGATCAAGACTATCCCCAAGAAAAAGAAATGCAAAAAGCAAAACGGCTGTCTGGGGAGGCCTTACAAATAGCTGTGAGAAGAGAGGTGAAAAGCAAAGGAGAAAAAGGAAAAATTAAAGCATCTGAAGGCAGAGTTCCAGAGAATAGCAAGAAGAGATAAGAAAGCCTTATTCAGCAAACAATGCAAAGAAATAGACAAAAACAACAGAATGGGAAAGACTAGAGATCTCTTCAAGAAAATTAGAAATACCAAGGGAACATTTCATGCAAATTGGG
>SJYW01009912.1:40695-80559 GCA_006410735.1 Raphicerus campestris | reverse complement strand
TTAGCTGGTGTCTAAAGGAAGCATTCCATATGTCCCCAGGTTTTTTCCTACCTTTCCTTGAAAGAGATAAAGACTTCCATTTCAATACCATTTTACTAAATAAGTCTATCCAATGAAAAGATATAGGAAAAATTAAAAAGAAAATAAAAGATAATAATATAAAATATGTGCTAAGTCACTACAGTCATGTCCTACTCTATGCAACCACATGGACTATAGCCCTCCAGACTCCTCTGTCCATGGGACTTTACAGGCAAGAATACTGGAGTAGGTTGCTGTGCCCTCCTGCAAGGGACCTTCCAGACCCAGGGATCAAATCCAAGTCTCTTATGTCTCCTGCATTAGCAAGCGGGTTCGTTACCTCCTGGAAAGTGGTAAAGAGCACCATCTGGAAAGCCCCAAAACAAAACAGGTAATGAAAGAGACTAAAGTGAGAAATAAAGTCATAAAAGACAGTAAAAGGGGGATTAAATTTAAAAATTGTGGTAGAAAATGATGAAGGGAACAAAACATATTTAGAAATAGTTAAAGAATGTGGGCATGAACCATTTTAAAGATATAACAGAGCCAGTTTATAAGGATTCCTGGAGGAGATTGGCATGCCATAGCGAGAAGAGTGAGGAATATGAGGAAATCTTTTCACATACCATCCATTTGAACTTGAGTCAACTGCCAAAGCTCCTTTAGCGTCAGGTTTTGCTCCTGTAGATGGATAATGGTATGAGTCCTGAATGAGTTTTATGAAGATTAACCAAAATACAGCAGGATATGTGGAGATCTTGGTGCCAAGTCATTATGTTCCTTAATCTGTGCCAGATGATCTGTTAGGGAAACTTGAGAACTTAGAAAGAAAGAAGAGAATCCACTGACAGAAAAGTTTGAGTTGAAATGTGTTGGGCAAAAGCAGGCATTTATTCATGTTTTATAAACATGATCTTACAAACATCATACAGAGCTGGCACAAAAGAACAGACACCATCTCATACACCATGCTTCCTTCCAAACCACTGCGATTAAGTTACAACATCAGAACAAATCAGTTACTAAGTTACACAATTCTTCAAACATGGACATCTACCCACTAGAGTGGTTAGATTGGCTAATAAGACAAACAATTAATTTATATGTTTAATACAGTGCAGAATTTGTAACAGAATTCAAGATCACACTGATATTGTAATATCATATAAAACAGAATTTTCAGAAGATAATGCAATCACTGTGCCCCTGCCTGCTTCAATTCCGTTCTAGTTTTTCTTCTCTCTTTACTTAACAGTAACTGCAAATAGTTTTACTTGACTTTTCACAGTTAAAAACACTTTAAATTAAAAAAAAAAAAACCTATTTACAAGTTAGTTATTGTCATTTTGTAATTATCTGCCATTGGCTTTATTGTCCCTCTTCCAATGACCATACTTTGCTTGGTACCATCGTTAACTTCTGGCAACTGTGAAGGATACTTAGGGTTTACTTTTTTTAATGTTTCAGGGCTTCAAAATATATTATATTTCTTGGCCCATGGTACCAAATATACAAACATAAAAAGGCCATATGATTTACTCAAACCGTGTACTGACTAAAATTCATTTCACAGAAATGCTGAGTGGACCAAGATGCTGTGACATGACTTTGTGATGGCATGAAAACAATGACTGAAGAATAATCTCGTTTAATTCCAAAATCATCTTAAAGCACAAAAGAGGGGTTAATTTCAGTTTTTTTTATACAGAGTGTAAAACATTTCCTACTTTCAGCATAGTCATAAAAAGTATGTATATGTTGCTTGGGAAATGTATTGGCATAGATGTTACAAACACTGTGATATCAAACACATTCTCAAAAACTGCTAGTGCGCTGACACAAAACTGGACTCAAAATGTAAATTTTTCAGTAGACTTCATTTCTAACTTGCATATTTAAAATTCAACTGTACCTGAGTTTCACTCTTACTTTTCTAAACACTCAAATACAGTGACATTACCTCAAGTAAATTCTTTCCAAGTAATCAGAGCCCTGGCACTAGAAAGCAGTACAAGATACAAGTTTATAAACTGGTCCACAGACAAGAGCTCAAGACAAATTAGCCTAGAAAAGATAGTGAAACATACTTGGCTGAGTTAATTTGGCAGCATAAATATGTTATGTATGAACATATGTTAAGTATATTAGGCTTGCCGTATGACTATTTTCTATAATTTGTTGGTTAAAGTAAAACTTTCTATCTAGCAATGACTGAAATTTTATGACTTTTTGTCTTCGTTTCTTTTGAAATAGTAACTTAGTCCTCTCTGAGAGAGAACAAGCAAATGAAGACTTGGTCACCCATGACCTCTCTGTGTTCAAGGGATACACTTGAATGTACACTTAGAAACTATACATATTTCCTCTAAGAAAATTGCGTTTCTAACTGGATTTCTAGCTGAAGTTTATTTCTTTACTTAGTCAACTCAACAACTTCACAAAAATATGTAGGGCTTTCTTAGGCCACATTGAGTCTTGTCACAAGAAGAAAATAATGCAAGGCCATGGGTCTTATGTGAGATTATATTTTACATCTGACTCACATGTAATCACAGAGGGAGGAAATCATATTTTGGCTACAGTGTCCTCAACTCAGCCCTTTAATAAAATGATTTCTCATTTTGTTCACTGCTTTTTTTTTCAACAAACCTGTTACCTCTCTTATGATAAAGTTGTGTCAAATTATTACAAACCAAAGAACAATAATCATATACTTTTATAATTAGGAAAACTACTTGTAAATGACATATCAATAATTAATAAAGCAATCTAGAACATTTCTTTAATATCTTTGGATTTAAAGAAAAATTTATTTCTCCATTTGATGAACAATGGGTGAATTTTCATAAGAGAAGACATGCTTTTCATTTCTAAATCCTAATAATCACATTGATTTTTAGTGATGTGGTCCAATGAGATCATCATCACATCCGTAATTTGAGACTACAGAGCAGCATTCTTAAAATCCTCAAGCACCTTTATTTATATCACTGGCAACCTGCAGAGGAAACTGAATATCTTATGAAAATTTATCCAGATTCTTTAATAAAGAGGAAATGATCATGATACACATTTACAGTTACTTTCTGCTAATTAAATCCATTTCTAACAACAACAAAAAGTTTGCACTCACGTGTGAGGGGAAAAAAGGAAAATTTCTCCTTGCCTAGTAAAAACTGTAAAGTTCCAATTAATCACGGCTAGGGTGCTAACCATCACAGAGTGCGTGCCACTTGGCGATTTGCCTCCTGGGATAATCACAGATCTCCTTCCAGTGCTCTCCACCGGCTCCTTCTGCTGCTGCTCCCAGGACCAACCGCCCAATCACCTCATTTCGGGATCCCCTTTCAGAATCCAAAACCAGAAATTCAACACTTATCTCTTCTAGACCCTCACAAGGAATGTCAAAGACAAAGAGTTCATTGAACACTGCATTGGGGGTGCATTTCTTCACATGCGTCTTCTTTTTAGAGATTCTCTTTTTGGCATGGTACAGGTTCACTTTGACATAGGGATCTGCAATGATACACAATAGACAATGTACTGGCAGAACGTGGTAGGAACTCTGACCTCAAGCTAACGGTGCCCTTAGATATTACTGCATACTGACAAAATGTGATTATAACGAAGATGAGTCAGAATGAAGGTAAAATGTGGATGAAGCTTGGCTTCTCTTTTGTCAACAAGTTGAAAATAAGTAAGAATGCAAAACATGAGAGATAACAGGGGATAGGAAAGAACTGTAATGGCAGGATGAAGAGATGACATAAAGGGGAAGAAAAGAGAATGTTCTAACACATTCTGATACTAATAACTCATTCCCAAGAACGGAATAGAAGGAAGCAACATTACACAGCATCTAACCTTACTGAGTTCTGACTCTGGGTAAGTCTCTCTACCTCTCTGCTTTCTCCTTTGAATGGGGCAATGGGCATTTAGAGTTCACAATGGCAATGCCTTTTTTAGTTTTAATTTTTCTGTGGTCTTTTAATCACCTGCTGTGTTTCCTGTTACCCTGTATTTATATTCCTTGTGTCACATGTATCCTGTGGATTTTAAGATAATGCTACTTTGTCATATATTTAATTACATTATTTGGCCCTATTCTGGTTGCATGAGTTCATTTTAGCTTCCTAATCTATATCTTAAGATCATGTTTTCAGCTTCCATTCAGTTCATTTCAGTTCAGTTCAGTCGCTCAGTCGTGTCTGACTCTGCGACCCCATGAACTGCAGCGTGCCAGGGCTCCCTGTCCATCACCAACTCCTGGAGTTCACTCAGACTCAAATTACAAAATTATAACTAATAATAGCTCTAAGTGATATTGAATGAAATATATATATTTCATTATATATATGAATGAATACATATATGAATGAATTTATATATATATGAATGAGATATACATATATATATACACATATATGTATATATCCAGTCTTTACAATCCCCTTTAAGGTAAATATTATTATGTCCAGTTTGTATGGGGTTTAAGAAACATAACCAAGATTACTGTGCTAAGAAACAGAAGGGTTAGGGTTTGAACTCAGATCATTTTAACCCATAGGTCACATGTTCTTTATCATATAGCAAAGTTTTTTTGTGTGTGAAATCTAGTCACAAAACTAAAAGCTAATTCTTAAAACAGACAATAGATACATAATGAATTGAAGGAAAGATAATAAAAATAATAGAAGTGTAAGGGTAGACAGGCTCATTTAAAATACTAAAATTAAGAACTTTTCCTATAACATTTTTTTTCACTTTATGCTTCAACTTTATTCAATCAGACATCTATCATAAACAAACTGCATCTTGAATTTTAGAACTACTTAGTTTTCTTCTTTTTGTTAATGGCATTGACTCCCACTTTATTCCATAAAATGACAAACAGAAGAACAATCACATCATTTGTAATCGTGAATAAAGGGTAAATAAAAATTATAGGCCAGTGTTGTTAACTTTTTTCCCCAATATATAGCTCATTTTTCATTGAGCCTATGTTTTTCAAAACATTCTTACCTGAAAGTCCAGACACATCAGATTTAGGCAGGTGCCGAGCTTTTAAAACAACCACAGTAAGAGTATTTGTAGTGGACTGATAGCAGAGAGATATCAATAACTCACCCCGTCCAGAAGATTTCTTAAAAAAAGAGGTAAAATATAAAAGTGTTTTTAGTATTCTTTAGTCTTGAAATATATACTTTTATCAACATTTAAAGTGGTATAATAGTACTGTTATTTAATGTAAATTTCCTTAGTTTACTTTAATGTGCTAAAGAATCAGAGTAACTAAAAGTATGTATGCAGTGCCATAACCTCCTAAGAGCAACTATCTGCCATCTTGTGGACTTTTTAGGTACTGCAGAATGTCAAAATTCATAATGAGCCACACATCACTAGAAACGTTTTTAAGGGGGATATTTAGAATATAGTTTACAGAAAGGTATTTTTAATTTTTGCCTTTCAATTAACTCTGCACTTTAATTAAGTTGTTAATGGTAATGAATATTATCTAATTATTTTAATATATCTGTATATGGGAAATAGATTCATGTTCAGTTTGATTTTATTTCAAATCCTTTAGAACAGACATTATTAAAATTTGAATTCAGAAAACCTGAAATTTAGTCTGACACCCACCATTCTCTTTGCCCAGAGGGCTGATGGAGTTAGAACTCTCTTCCCCAACTCTACCCTAAATCTTTCTTTAATCCAAGGAATGAGCTGAATATTGGAGAGAACTGACTCAGAATTTTTAATGCTTTGTCTTTGAATAGTATCATAGAATTTATTTTTTACATAAGAATTAGATCTTGTTTTCACTTTAACATTTGATACGATGACCAAGAACTCAAAGTACAAGTTCTAACTGAAAGTAACAAAAAGTAACTTGGGGTTTGATTACAGCTAAGAATGATGTCTGACGAGAGCCCCTAAAACTGCAATATATATTTATAGAAAAAGCTACTATGGGGTAACTGTGTGAATGAGCACTCCAAGAAATAGAGTAGGAAACAAATCTTTATTCCCATTGCGCTACTAAGCAGCCTGGTGTGTCAAACTACTTAATAATTCTAGATATTGACTCTCATTAATTTGAACAAAGGTGAGGACGTGGTCAAAACAAACTTTATGATATTCTATAAAATTATTCATTATAGACAACAGTTATTCTGAAACACCACAGCTAGAATCAAGTCAGTCCCATATTTAAGGGGAAAATACAATTAAATTTGATTAATTGATGCCATAATTTTCTAATAATTCTAGAACTACAAAAGTAGTGTAACTACAAAGACAGAATAACTCTTGTTATACAACACAAAGGTGAATATAATTCAATATAATGATGTACCTCTTCCTCAAGAAGCAATTCTATGAAAATTCAATACAACTTCAAATACTCAGGATGAATTGATTTAATTTTCAATTTTAATTATGCTAAAGCTCAGACAGTAAAAGTATCTGCCTGGAATACGGGAGACCCGGGTTCAATCCCCAGATCAAGAAGATCCCCTGGAGAAGGAAATGGCAACCCACCCCAGTACTCTTGCCTAGAAAATTCCATGGATAGAGGAGCCTGGTGGGCTACAGTCCATGGGGTTGCAAAGAGTCAAACACGACTGAGCGACTTCACTCTTCACTCAACATTGATACATATTTTTTAACTTGCAATGAGCAAGAAATATTTGTCTGCATTTTAGTGGCAGTCTTAGTCAAAATATTTGTGATACAAATTCATAAAAGTTATATAAATATTACTTAAATAAATCCATAAAGTGTCCCTATTTATTTTATATCATTGATATATTTTAAGCATTTCAGTAGTGGGTTAAATTTTCTTTCATCTACCTGTCTCCCTACTCCCATTTGATTTTGATTAATAATAGTTAAACATGGCAAAGGTGATATGTACAAGATATCATTTTAATAAAAATCCCCTTGATACAGAAAAGATTATTTATAAATATGTTTAAAGACTAAAAATTAATTACCCTAACATTTCTCTTGATAATCTCTCTGTTCATTAACATTTCTCCATTAGTTAATTCAATTCCTGCCAGAGGGATCAGGACTTCTCCAATGACATCATCTCTTGAAAACCTGTCAAAACTCAAGACTGTGAAGTGCAAGGCCAGCTCCTGGATCTGGGTGTAGGGTATCCCATAGAATGTGAAGGTCTCATCGAAAGCCGGGTCCAAGGTCTTTCTCAGAACTCTGGTTTTTACTTTATGCTTCTTCTCTGGAAGAATCATCATTTTGATGTATGGGTCAGAGGTCATTGACTGGTCATCCATGGCTGGCAAGCCACGGGCTTCCTTAATATTTACCACAAATGTTTTCTTTTCAAAGTTGTACTCTAAAGAGAAGAAGAGGGTTCCCAGCTTCTCCTGTTTCTCATCTGAAGTAAGAGAAGTGCTGGACTTTAAGCTATCGGGGGAAACTACCTCTTTTCCNTTTCTAATAATTCTAGAACTACAAAAGTAGTGTAACTACAAAGACAGAATAACTCTTGTTATACAACACAAAGGTGAATATAATTCAATATAATGATGTACCTCTTCCTCAAGAAGCAATTCTATGAAAATTCAATACAACTTCAAATACTCAGGATGAATTGATTTAATTTTCAATTTTAATTATGCTAAAGCTCAGACAGTAAAAGTATCTGCCTGGAATACGGGAGACCCGGGTTCAATCCCCAGATCAAGAAGATCCCCTGGAGAAGGAAATGGCAACCCACCCCAGTACTCTTGCCTAGAAAATTCCATGGATAGAGGAGCCTGGTGGGCTACAGTCCATGGGGTTGCAAAGAGTCAAACAGGACTGAGCGACTTCACTCTTCACTCAACATTGATACATATTTTTTAACTTGCAATGAGCAAGAAATATTTGTCTGCATTTTAGTGGCAGTCTTAGTCAAAATATTTGTGATACAAATTCATAAAAGTTATATAAATATTACTTAAATAAATCCATAAAGTGTCCCTATTTATTTTATATCATTGATATATTTTAAGCATTTCAGTAGTGGGTTAAATTTTCTTTCATCTACCTGTCTCCCTACTCCCATTTGATTTTGATTAATAATAGTTAAACATGGCAAAGGTGATATGTACAAGATATCATTTTAATAAAAATCCCCTTGATACAGAAAAGATTATTTATAAATATGTTTAAAGACTAAAAATTAATTACCCTAACATTTCTCTTGATAATCTCTCTGTTCATTAACATTTCTCCATTAGTTAATTCAATTCCTGCCAGAGGGATCAGGACTTCTCCAATGACATCATCTCTTGAAAACCTGTCAAAACTCAAGACTGTGAAGTGCAAGGCCAGCTCCTGGATCTGGGTGTAGGGTATCCCATAGAATGTGAAGGTCTCATCGAAAGCCGGGTCCAAGGTCTTTCTCAGAACTCTGGTTTTTACTTTATGCTTCTTCTCTGGAAGAATCATCATTTTGATGTATGGGTCAGAGGTCATTGACTGGTCATCCATGGCTGGCAAGCCACGGGCTTCCTTAATATTTACCACAAATGTTTTCTTTTCAAAGTTGTACTCTAAAGAGAAGAAGAGGGTTCCCAGCTTCTCCTGTTTCTCATCTGAAGTAAGAGAAGTGCTGGACTTTAAGCTATCGGGGGAAACTACCTCTTTTCCCCCTTCTGAAGAGAGTTTTGGGGTCACGCTGTCCAGGTCAGAAGGACTGCCAGCTTTGAGATTTGTTTTGGGAAAATTGCCATTTAGATCTCTTTTCTCAAGATCAAGATGCAATGAATTCTTTGGCACTGCTGATTTATTCTTTACTTCATTTTTCTCATCAGCTCCAAACTTCTTTTTGCTGTTCAGGCTTTCAGGGTAAATGTCAACTCCCTTTAGCACATGGACAAACTTATACGGAGGAGTCTTGCTAGGCTTGGATGACTTTCTCTGACAGCATATCCATGCAAACAGAGAGACTGTGAAGACCAGGCCAAACGCACTGAAGATACCCACCACTGTGGGGATTTCATCTGAAAAATCAAATGACCAATAACATGCATTAAAGGAGCAGAGTTGGAAACACCCTATTTGAAAAGCATCCTAAAGCTGGCAATTGCTATAGGTTGCACAGATTGAATTGCTTTCCAACTGTTCTGGGTGAATTATGTACCTATTTCATATAACTTTCAGGAAAAAATTCAGATGTGACACATAGAGAGTAAACAGAAAATCCTTTCTTGTAGTAATTTTCAAAAATAAAATGAAAGGATGAAACTTGGTTGAGGCTTAGGATGGGAGAATACTAAATAATTGTGTCCTACCTTTGTTTTCTCACTTAACATGAGACAAATAGAGTCAAATACATGAATCAGTACTCGTAATATTTTCATTGATATGTTGAGGCTTTCCAGAAGCATCAATTCTTACTATGTAATTCTAAGCCACATTCTTCAAATGCTGAGAGAAATGATGGAACATTATCTGCAATTATCACAAACATTAATAATTTCTATCTAAATTACAGTGAAAGAAATGTACACATATTAGGGGGAAAAGAACAAAAAGGTGAACAATGAATATTAATATTATACAACTTGTAAGACTACAAACTCGTATACCTACCCCAAATCCTTCAAATAAATACTGAATTATCCAAAGTATAAAATTCATTATTTAGATAGGATAAAACTCAAAGAATGGTTATAGATGAATCATCATTCCTTAAAATGTAATGAAAAGAGTGAGGGAGATAATTTAGAGTTCAATTTTACCCATAACTGATTTTTTTCCTAGCACATTTCCACATGGCAAATGGTGATCAAAGTGAAATT
This sequence comes from Raphicerus campestris, assembly GCA_006410735.1. Taxonomy (NCBI): domain Eukaryota; kingdom Metazoa; phylum Chordata; class Mammalia; order Artiodactyla; family Bovidae; genus Raphicerus; species Raphicerus campestris. Next base: position 70,720 of record SJYW01009912.1, on the reverse strand, counting down.
GGCATTCATTCCTTGAATGAGGGCACATTAATTACTGACATTATGTAACACTGATTATTCATGAGGCTTATCATGTTCCATATGTAAGCATATTCTCCAACAAATGATTAATATCACTGTGTAAGTAAAAATAGTATTACTATATATGGATACAGTGAATTGAGTCAATGTTTAATATGATCAAAATTAATATAACTAATGTAATAATATCTCCCTTTGGTTCCATTTCATTCTATTTTTTAATCTCAAGTAGTGAATAATAAAGTTAAAAGTCCCAGTCAGGAAAAGGTTAAGGCTTGTTTAACTAATCCCTGGAAGAATAGTCTTTTGTTTTTCTGCTCTTCAATCAAAAGAAGATAAAACAGGAAACACATCAATGAAAAATATTCTGTAGTTTAATTATATCAATAAACTGAATTGTGTAGAGATGAAAAATATACTTTGAGTTCACAAGATAGAAAAAGCAGTGGATGCTACAGAAAGAAAATGAGGTGAGAGCTAAAGAACATTAGCTAAACTTACTATCAGCTTTTCAATTTTTCCTTCCGTTTAAGTCTTTGTGGGGAGAAAAAGCAATCATACAAACAATACACTTCTGGACTTTCTAATCATCCACGTCTAGGGAGCAAAAGCAAAGTCAGGAACTATTCTTTATTTTTTAGTCAATGAAGAAAGAAAAAAAAATTTTAATGAATAGTAATTTTTTTTTTCTAAATAGACTTATGGCCCATACGAGAACATATTTTTAACTAGCACAGCATCTGAAAATTCCTCAGTATTCACATAATTCTGATTTTCGATCAGAAACTGGGAAAGCATATCATATTACAACAATATAAACTCAATCAGTCAAATGGATAGCTGTGAAAAAAATTCCTTCCTGAGTATGATATCATGTATTGTCTCATTTAATATTAATGGCAAATGGCAAAATATTTAATATAATATACAAAGGTTCATCTACTCCCTATGTAGTCTCTAATAATAAGATCCTAAACTTTTGAGAACAAAGATCTGTCATTTCACTCAGTTTCATAACAAACTTTTATAAATTTTCTGATATTTCTGAGTATATGTAAAGCAAAACTCTAATCTCTTGCCTTTGTAATATAATGGAACCTAAAATAACACTTTTCTATTTGAAAAAATACCTCTGATATTTTCTCTTTTTCTTTTTTCACTAAAACAGAGAAGGAAAGTAAGGGTGTTAAGCATACATATAGGAAAAGGGAAACTGACCTGGAAAATGTAAGTCTCAAGTATAGTTTCCAGTAGTTTTTAGCTAACTGACCTGCAAATTTTCCCTTATCTCTCTCGCCTCTGGTTACCTGTGAAATAGAATGGGCTCAGCTAATTAATTTTGAATACTCTATTTAACCCTAGCATCCTAGGATTCTGTCTTTCACTAGTAGCATATTTCAAGAATACAAGAAAAACAGCAGAGAAAAAAATACCTTATGGTACATTCTGCAATAAAACATACATTCTAAATGCCCTAATAGTTAAGTTATTTTATATTGAGATCAAGCCCTTATGTAATCACAGAGCCAATTAGCTTCCCCTAATTAGTTAAATGCAGGTTTTCATGCAAATAAAAATCACCTACAGAATTAATAAAACCAACAAACAAACAGATCTATTTTCTTTACTTAGCACGTGCTGCAGTTTACAGGGATACCTGGATGACTAGCAACTTCTTGGATGTAAGATCGCGCTAGCATAAAGCAATTTTAAGGAGAAAAATAATCAAGAGAGAAACCACAGAGATAAGGCACTATTGCCGTTTTACAATTNAGAAAGGTATTTTTAATTTTTGCCTTTCAATTAACTCTGCACTTTAATTAAGTTGTTAATGGTAATGAATATTATCTAATTATTTTAATATATCTGTATATGGTAAATAGATTCATGTTCAGTTTGATTTTATTTCAAATCCTTTAGAACAGACATTATTAAAATTTGAATTCAGAAAACCTGAAATTTAGTCTGACACCCACCATTCTCTTTGCCCAGAGGGCTGATGGAGTTAGAACTCTCTTCCCCAACTCTACCCTAAATCTTTCTTTAATCCAAGGAATGAGCTGAATATTGGAGAGAACTGACTCAGAATTTTTAATGCTTTGTCTTTGAATAGTATCATAGAATTTATTTTTTACATAAGAATTAGATCTTGTTTTCACTTTAACATTTGATACGATGACCAAGAACTCAAAGTACAAGTTCTAACTGAAAGTAACAAAAAGTAACTTGGGGTTTGATTACAGCTAAGAATGATGCCTGACGAGAGCCCCTAAAACTGCAATATATATTTATAGAAAAAGCTACTATGGGGTAACTGTGTGAATGAGCACTCCAAGAAATAGAGTAGGAAACAAATCTTTATTCCCATTGCGCTACTAAGCAGCCTGGTGTGTCAAACTACTTAATAATTCTAGATATTGACTCTCATTAATTTGAACAAAGGTGAGGACGTGGTCAAAACAAACTTTATGATATTCTATAAAATTATTCATTATAGACAACAGTTATTCTGAAACACCACAGCTAGAATCAAGTCAGTCCCATATTTAAGGGGAAAATACAATTAAATTTGATTAATTGATGCCATAATTTTCTAATAATTCTAGAACTACAAAAGTAGTGTAACTACAAAGACAGAATAACTCTTGTTATACAACACAAAGGTGAATATAATTCAATATAATGATGTACCTCTTCCTCAAGAAGCAATTCTATGAAAATTCAATACAACTTCAAATACTCAGGATGAATTGATTTAATTTTCAATTTTAATTATGCTAAAGCTCAGACAGTAAAAGTATCTGCCTGGAATACGGGAGACCCGGGTTCAATCCCCAGATCAAGAAGATCCCCTGGAGAAGGAAATGGCAACCCACCCCAGTACTCTTGCCTAGAAAATTCCATGGATAGAGGAGCCTGGTGGGCTACAGTCCATGGGGTTGCAAAGAGTCAAACACGACTGAGCGACTTCACTCTTCACTCAACATTGATACATATTTTTTAACTTGCAATGAGCAAGAAATATTTGTCTGCATTTTAGTGGCAGTCTAAGTCAAAATATTTGTGATACAAATTCATAAAAGTTATATAAATATTACTTAAATAAATCCATAAAGTGTCCCTATTTATTTTATATCATTGATATATTTTAAGCATTTCAGTAGTGGGTTAAATTTTCTTTCATCTACCTGTCTCCCTACTCCCATTTGATTTTGATTAATAATAGTTAAACATGGCAAAGGTGATATGTACAAGATATCATTTTAATAAAAATCCCCTTGATACAGAAAAGATTATTTATAAATATGTTTAAAGACTAAAAATTAATTACCCTAACATTTCTCTTGATAATCTCTCTGTTCATTAACATTTCTCCATTAGTTAATTCAATTCCTGCCAGAGGGATCAGGACTTCTCCAATGACATCATCTCTTGAAAACCTGTCAAAACTCAAGACTGTGAAGTGCAAGGCCAGCTCCTGGATCTGGGTGTAGGGTATCCCATAGAATGTGAAGGTCTCATCGAAAGCCGGGTCCAAGGTCTTTCTCAGAACTCTGGTTTTTACTTTATGCTTCTTCTCTGGAAGAATCATCATTTTGATGTATGGGTCAGAGGTCATTGACTGGTCATCCATGGCTGGCAAGCCACGGGCTTCCTTAATATTTACCACAAATGTTTTCTTTTCAAAGTTGTACTCTAAAGAGAAGAAGAGGGTTCCCAGCTTCTCCTGTTTCTCATCTGAAGTAAGAGAAGTGCTGGACTTTAAGCTATCGGGGGAAACTACCTCTTTTCCCCCTTCTGAAGAGAGTTTTGGGGTCACGCTGTCCAGGTCAGAAGGACTGCCAGCTTTGAGATTTGTTTTGGGAAAATTGCCATTTAGATCTCTTTTCTCAAGATCAAGATGCAATGAATTCTTTGGCACTGCTGATTTATTCTTTACTTCATTTTTCTCATCAGCTCCAAACTTCTTTTTGCTGTTCAGGCTTTCAGGGTAAATGTCAACTCCCTTTAGCACATGGACAAACTTATACGGAGGAGTCTTGCTAGGCTTGGATGACTTTCTCTGACAGCATATCCATGCAAACAGAGAGACTGTGAAGACCAGGCCAAACGCACTGAAGATACCCACCACTGTGGGGATTTCATCTGAAAAATCAAATGACCAATAACATGCATTAAAGGAGCAGAGTTGGAAACACCCTATTTGAAAAGCATCCTAAAGCTGGCAATTGCTATAGGTTGCACAGATTGAATTGCTTTCCAACTGTTCTGGGTGAATTATGTACCTATTTCATATAACTTTCAGGAAAAAATTCAGATGTGACACATAGAGAATAAACAGAAAATCCTTTCTTGTAGTAATTTTCAAAAATAAAATGAAAGGATGAAACTTGGTTGAGGCTTAGGATGGGAGAATACTAAATAATTGTGTCCTACCTTTGTTTTCTCACTTAACATGAGACAAATAGAGTCAAATACATGAATCAGTACTCGTAATATTTTCATTGATATGTTGAGGCTTTCCAGAAGCATCAATTCTTACTATGTAATTCTAAGCCACATTCTTCAAATGCTGAGAGAAATGATGGAACATTATCTGCAATTATCACAAACATTAATAATTTCTATCTAAATTACAGTGAAAGAAATGTACACATATTAGGGGGAAAAGAACAAAAAGGTGAACAATGAATATTAATATTATACAACTTGTAAGACTACAAACTCGTATACCTACCCCAAATCCTTCAAATAAATACTGAATTATCCAAAGTATAAAATTCATTATTTAGATAGGATAAAACTCAAAGAATGGTTATAGATGAATCATCATTCCTTAAAATGTAATGAAAAGAGTGAGGGAGATAATTTAGAGTTCAATTTTACCCATAACTGATTTTTTTCCTAGCACATTTCCACATGGCAAATGGTGATCAAAGTGAAATTGGCATTCATTCCTTGAATGAGGGCACATTAATTACTGACATTATGTAACACTGATTATTCATGAGGCTTATCATGTTCCATATGTAAGCATATTCTCCAACAAATGATTAATATCACTGTGTAAGTAAAAATAGTATTACTATATATGGATACAGTGAATTGAGTCAATGTTTAATATGATCAAAATTAATATAACTAATGTAATAATATCTCCCTTTGGTTCCATTTCATTCTATTTTTTAATCTCAAGTAGTGAATAATAAAGTTAAAAGTCCCAGTCAGGAAAAGGTTAAGGCTTGTTTAACTAATCCCTGGAAGAATAGTCTTTTGTTTTTCTGCTCTTCAATCAAAAGAAGATAAAACAGGAAACACATCAATGAAAAATATTCTGTAGTTTAATTATATCAATAAACTGAATTGTGTAGAGATGAAAAATATACTTTGAGTTCACAAGATAGAAAAAGCAGTGGATGCTACAGAAAGAAAATGAGGTGAGAGCTAAAGAACATTAGCTAAACTTACTATCAGCTTTTCAATTTTTCCTTCCGTTTAAGTCTTTGTGGGGAGAAAAAGCAATCATACAAACAATACACTTCTGGACTTTCTAATCATCCACGTCTAGGGAGCAAAAGCAAAGTCAGGAACTATTCTTTATTTTTTAGTCAATGAAGAAAGAAAAAAAAATTTTAATGAATAGTAATTTTTTTTTTCTAAATAGACTTATGGCCCATACGAGAACATATTTTTAACTAGCACAGCATCTGAAAATTCCTCAGTATTCACATAATTCTGATTTTCGATCAGAAACTGGGAAAGCATATCATATTACAACAATATAAACTCAATCAGTCAAATGGATAGCTGTGAAAAAAATTCCTTCCTGAGTATGATATCATGTATTGTCTCATTTAATATTAATGGCAAATGGCAAAATATTTAATATAATATACAAAGGTTCATCTACTCCCTATGTAGTCTCTAATAATAAGATCCTAAACTTTTGAGAACAAAGATCTGTCATTTCACTCAGTTTCATAACAAACTTTTATAAATTTTCTGATATTTCTGAGTATATGTAAAGCAAAACTCTAATCTCTTGCCTTTGTAATATAATGGAACCTAAAATAACACTTTTCTATTTGAAAAAATACCTCTGATATTTTCTCTTTTTCTTTTTTCACTAAAACAGAGANTAATGTAATAATATCTCCCTTTGGTTCCATTTCATTCTATTTTTTAATCTCAAGTAGTGAATAATAAAGTTAAAAGTCCCAGTCAGGAAAAGGTTAAGGCTTGTTTAACTAATCCCTGGAAGAATAGTCTTTTGTTTTTCTGCTCTTCAATCAAAAGAAGATAAAACAGGAAACACATCAATGAAAAATATTCTGTAGTTTAATTATATCAATAAACTGAATTGTGTAGAGATGAAAAATATACTTTGAGTTCACAAGATAGAAAAAGCAGTGGATGCTACAGAAAGAAAATGAGGTGAGAGCTAAAGAACATTAGCTAAACTTACTATCAGCTTTTCAATTTTTCCTTCCGTTTAAGTCTTTGTGGGGAGAAAAAGCAATCATACAAACAATACACTTCTGGACTTTCTAATCATCCACGTCTAGGGAGCAAAAGCAAAGTCAGGAACTATTCTTTATTCTTTAGTCAATGAAGAAAGAAAAAAAAATTTAATGAATAGTAATTTTTTTTTCTAAATAGACTTATGGCCCATACGAGAACATATTTTTAACTAGCACAGCAACTGAAAATTCCTCAGTATTCACATAATTCTGATTTTCGATCAGAAACTGGGAAAGCATATCATATTACAACAATATAAACTCAATCAGTCAAATGGATAGCTGTGAAAAAAATTCCTTCCTGAGTATGATATCATGTATTGTCTCATTTAATATTAATGGCAAATGGCAAAATATTTAATATAATATACAAAGGTTCATCTACTCCCTATGTAGTCTCTAATAATAAGATCCTAAACTTTTGAGAACAAAGATCTGTCATTTCACTCAGTTTCATAACAAACTTTTATAAATTTTCTGATATTTCTGAGTATATGTAAAGCAAAACTCTAATCTCTTGCCTTTGTAATATAATGGAACCTAAAATAACACTTTTCTATTTGAAAAAATACCTCTGATATTTTCTCTTTTTCTTTTTTCACTAAAACAGAGAAGGAAAGTAAGGGTGTTAAGCATACATATAGGAAAAGGGAAACTGACCTGGAAAATGTAAGTCTCAAGTATAGTTTCCAGTAGTTTTTAGCTAACTGACCTGCAAATTTTCCCTTATCTCTCTCGCCTCTGGTTACCTGTGAAATAGAATGGGCTCAGCTAATTAATTTTGAATACTCTATTTAACCCTAGCATCCTAGGATTCTGTCTTTCACTAGTAGCATATTTCAAGAATACAAGAAAAACAGCAGAGAAAAAAATACCTTATGGTACATTCTGCAATAAAACATACATTCTAAATGCCCTAATAGTTAAGTTATTTTATATTGAGATCAAGCCCTTATGTAATCACAGAGCCAATTAGCTTCCCCTAATTAGTTAAATGCAGGTTTTCATGCAAATAAAAATCACCTACAGAATTAATAAAACCAACAAACAAACAGATCTATTTTCTTTACTTAGCACGTGCTGCAGTTTACAGGGATACCTGGATGACTAGCAACTTCTTGGATGTAAGATCGCGCTAGCATAAAGCAATTTTAAGGAGAAAAATAATCAAGAGAGAAACCACAGAGATAAGGCACTATTGCCGTTTTACAATTTTCATGTTCCTTTCAGTTTACCTGGGGAATCTATAATCAACATCCCACGGAAACACACACACACACACACACACACACACACACACACACACACACACACACACCAGCGTATTTAAGGAGCAATCGCAGTTGTAAGTTGAGTAACTTGCTTACCAAATTCTTCCCGGCTGGTAGAGATCGGAGCCATTTTTTGTTGCGTATTCTGTCCGAGGTGCTGAACGGAAACCCTCTGGCTTGGTTCACTTGCCTCGATCTGAACGGTCAGGGGGCTTTTCCTAGTGCTGGAAACAACAGTGCAAAGCTCAGGGGACCTAAGCCGGGAGTGGGGAAGAGGCAGCGAGGGAGGTCCACTCGCCCTCACACAGTGATTTTCCAGCCCTGTTCCTGTTTTGGCTCGTTAGAGAAGCTTGTCTCCGAGACTCTAGACGTGGCTGAAACACGAATTGACGCAATCCTGACGCTACAGGGTTGAAATCAGCACCTCCCTCCTCTCTCCAAGCCACTCCTCTCCCCCTTCATTCTTTCTTCTTTCCTTCTCTCCTGGGATTTCAACACACATTCATCAATTATTTTAACTGTTGGACTACTGGAGATTAGTTTGCTGTTATGTGGGGGCTCAGAGACGCATAGAGATGAGTCCTGAAACTCATCAATGTGAATTCCTAACGTAAAAATCTCCTGATCATCTAGATCAGTGAAAAAATATATCTGTGTTATCAGAATAATATAACTTACAGAAGCGATTTGAGGGAAGAGTAAGGAGAGAAATTTCTACATCAATGATCCCTTGTAAAATGAAAATCTATACTTTCTGCTATTTAAATTGTTCCTTGATATATTACACCTATATTAGAAAATTTACTGCACATTGATTCATTTGAAATAAATTTTCCTATCACTTATTTTCTAATAAATTATTACTCTAAACATTTTGATGATTCTGTTGCTCAATCTTTCTCTCAGCTCTCTTCCTTTAATATTTGACTTTTGACCAGCTAAATTACTTAGGAACATACGGGAATAATCTCTTCTATATTTAGACTCACTCTGTTATGACTTTTGCATGTATTGAGATTGTTTAGGAAATTATATTTCTGGTTAAAATCTCTGACTTCTAACAGGTTTATTCAAAATAGTTACAAGAATAGCATCACAATCTAAAATGACATCAATAATTATTGGTTATTTTCAAAGGAAAACATATTACTTTTCTAAACTACTGATATCCCCAGAGTTGAGGAACTTAGAAAATATGTTGTTAGATTCTGATTAATTTTAATCTGAAGAGTGTGCCTTTTTAAAACAAATGTTAACAATTTTCCAAAGAAGAGAACTCAGGCTGTAACTTCAACTGTCAATTATTGCTCCACAAGGAATTCCTCAGCTCTGGAACTCAGTGAGAAAATGACATTCAGTATGTTCTGAGATGGGGGAGGAGTGAGTATCGGGTGAGTCTCAGAAAGCTACTGTAAAATGACAGGTTTCTGCGTACTGGCAAGCAGCTGGCTCTGAACGTCAAGACTGTGTCTGGGGAGAAATTGGCTCAGTCCTTTTGCATCATGGAAAATTTTATAAACCTAAGTCCCTCTTCTTTCCTTTTCTATTCACTCCCACACACTTGGCATTTTAGCATTCTCCTAACAGATTTTTTTCTTTACTTTATATCTTCTGCCTATGAAAACATACAAGCTAATTTACTGTATTCAATTTTTCCATTATCAAAGTCTGTGTTTTCTGGCCTCATTGTTCCATTTCATTCAGATTACTTGCTTCCTTGATTTTGCATGCAACTGGTGAGACTGTCCTTATAAATAAATATCCATTAGATAGATGAAAGAGTGAGTGGCATTTATTTGTGATACATTTATAGTATGAGGTTTATTAAAATATGTTTTCTACCTAAGTTATTAATAGCAAATGGTTATACTCATTTGTAAACACTAGTACTTTATGTGTGTGTTTGACACAAATTAATATCTATATAATTTTACCTTCTGGTGGTAAAATGCTATCATCTAAAACCTGTATAGATTGTTCAAACTCTCCTTAAATAACCCCTGCTGCTGCGGCGGCTAAGTCGCTTCAGTCATATCTGACTCTGTGCGAAACCATAGATGGCAGCTACCAGGCTCCACCGTCCGAACTCTCTTTAAACAGAACCCCACCCTACTCTGGGTTGTCTCATTTCTGATTACACTTTGTGATAAAATTACATCTTGCCCAGAGCTAATGCTATTTTGAATGTAGTAACTCTTTCATTGTTTGCTTTAAAAGCAAACTGAAAATCAATGTTATTAACTAAATGTCAGATGTTTTCATCATTTTCATTTGATAAGCAGCATATTAACCATTGTCTAGTCTCTTCAAACAAACTTCCAGTACCATCAGATAAGGAGTGGGAAGCTGACCCAATTGAGAGGAAACCCTGTAAGTTTCTTATGATTAAGATTCACACCCTACCACCATATTACATTGTTCTCTTTAGATCCAGCAAACAAGTAATCAGTTCTCTGACATAAACAATACCATTCTTGCAACATTGATTTGAGAGGAGGGGTTGTTGCTAGGTAACCACTTAATTGCTACCCAAAACGCACAATCTCAAGTAAGTCCCTGCCCTGAGTAAGGCAAACCCATCTGTACAAGTGGCATTGTTTACTTCAGAGTGATTCTTTGACTGATCAAGTGCTTCAGTGTTTACCCTATTTTATTTCTGATTACAAATATGTGTACATATGGGGCTTCCCAGGTGGCTCTAGTGGTAAAGAATCTGCTTGCCAATGCAGGAGATGTAAGAGACACAGGTTTGGTCCCTGAGTGAGGAAGATTCTTTGGAGAAGGAAATAGCAACCCACTCCAGTGTTCTTGCCTGGAAAATCTCATGGACAGAGGAGCCTGGCAGGCTACAGTTCTATAAACGGTCACAAATAATTAGACATGATTAAAGTGATTTAGCATGCATGTACGTACACTTTGATAAACAGTGAATAAAACATTTGAATTCAATTTGGTTTTAAGAAATCTAGTTGATTTTAAACACAGATAATTAAATGGTTATAAGATTTTTAGTTCACTTTATTTACTTTTTTATTTCAGTTTAATTTATAAACTTTGTATGGTTTATTAATTATATAAATAAGTCTATATTTTTTCCATTCCTTTTCTTAAAAATATTATTGGTAAATGTAAAGAAAATTTCAAAAAGCTGTGAAAATGTTTCAATGATTGTCAGCATTCAGTAATTTTTCATAGTACTCAGATTAATAATACAAAGGCATTTTACTGGTCTGTAGGTAGAGTAAAATGAAGTAATTGATAATGGATAATGCTTTTAATGTTTCATATCATTCTCTTAAGAATGCCAGCTCTAATGTTAACGGAACTGTTTGTATTCCAAGCACACCCAAATTAAAATCCTACAAGACAAATGCTTTCCCAATTAGTATTACAGAAATTCTTTCAAATAAATTATTTCTATATGTGTTTTTCTTCAAACTGTTCAGCACTTACTAGGTACCAACTTAACCTGGTCTCTGATAGCTCATGATTGAAAAGCTCATTCAGTTCAGTTCAGTTCAATTCAGTTGCTCAGTCATGTCTGACTCTTTTCGACCCCATAAATCACAGCACGCCAGGTCTACCTGTCTATCACCAACTCCCAGAGTTCACCCAGACTCATGTCCATCAAGTCGGTGATGCCATCCAGGCATCTCATCCTCTGTCATCCCCTTCTCCTCCTGCCCCCAATCCCTCCTAGCATCAGGGTCTTTGCAATGAGTCAACTCTTGGCATGAGGTGGCCAAAGTACTGGAGTTTCAGCTTCAGCAGCATCAGTCTTTCCGGTGAACACCCAGGACTGATTTCCTTTAGGATGGACTGGTTGTATCCTCTTGCAGTCCAAGGGACTCTCAAGAGTCTTCTCCAACACCACAGTTCAAAAGCATCAATTCTTCAGCACTCAGCTTTCTTCACAGTCCGACTCTCACATCCATACATGACTACTGGAAAAACCATAGCCTTGACTAGGCGGTCCTTTGTTGGCAAAGTAATGTCTCTGCTTTTGAATATGATATCTAGGTTGGTCATAACTTTCCTTCCAAGGAGTAAGTGTCTTTTGATTTCATGGCTGCAATCACCATCTGCAGTGATTTTGGAGCCACAAAAAATAAAGTCTGACACTGTTTCCACTGTTTCCCCATCTATTCCCCATGAAGTGATGGAAACAGATGCCATGATCTTAGTTTCTGAATGTTGAGCTTTAAGCCAACTTTTTCACTCTCCACTTTCACTTTCATCAAGAGGCTTTTTAGTTCCTCTTCACTTTCTGCCATAAGGGTGGTGTCATTTGCATATTTTATGTTATTGATATTTCTCCCAACAAATTGATTCCAGCTTTTGCTTCCTCCAGCCCAGCATTTCTCATGATGTACTCTGCATATAAGTTAAATAAGCAGGGTAACAATATATAGACTTGACATACTCCTTTTCCTATTTGAAATCAGTCTGTTGTTCCATGTCCAGTTCTAACTGTTTAACTTAAACCAAAAATAAAAGCTTATAAACTTTCTTCTTTTCTTTCTTTCAATGCATCCTTCTTAAAAATGTAATACCTTTTAAGTTTTACCTAAATAGGAATTCATGCTAGTAAAGATGATAAGAAAGAGCATTGCCCTCATGATGCTTACAGACTATAAAAGAAATAGACAGCCCTTCATTTAGAACTGGGAAGAAACTTTTAAGATCATAATTACAATCTTACTTATTTTGCTTGGTGTTTTCTACCAAGCTTGGTTAGCACTATTCCACAGCCATCACTCTCTATCCCTTTCATGCCATCTTTATCTATCCTCTTCTTCATAAACGCAGATTCAGTACCATATACTCAGATTTGTGTTCTTCCTTCTCCTATGAGCTGTGCACAACTTCTATCCTATTTAAGAGAGTTTCATTTTTAACTGTGAAGTTTCTGACAACAGCACTCATGCATTCATATTAATTTAAATTTTTATACCACTATCTCTAATTAAATCCTTTAAGTCAGGTAGATATATCCTTGGTTACATGTCAACAATTCCCAAAAGAGATAAACCAAAGCCTTCCACTAATGCTCCCTCCAAATATTCCACAAGTATTACGTTTATTCATTATCTTCCTGGCACCAACGTTTTCATTTCTCTTGGTTTCATTTTTGTCAGCAAAGTAATGTCTTTGCTTTTTAATATGCTGTCTAGATTGGTCATAGCTTTTCTTCCAAGGAATAAGCTTCTTTCAATTTCATGGCTGCAGTCACCATCTGCAGTGATTTTGGAGCTCAAGAAAATAAAGTTTGTCACTGTTTCCATTGTTTCACTATCTATTTACCATAAAGTGATGGGACCAGATGTCATGATATTGTTTGTTTTTTAATTTAAATTGTTTGTTTAATTAATTCATTTTTTAACTGAAGTATAATTGCTTTACAGAATTTTGTTGTTTTCTGACAAATCTCAACATGAATCAGCCATAGGTAAACATATATCCCCTCTGTTTTGAACCTCCCTCCCATCTCCCTCCCCATTAACCCCTCTAGGTTGATACAGAACCCCTGTTTGAGGTTCCTGAGACATACAGCAAATTCCTATTGGCTCTCTATTTTACATATGGTAATATAAGTTTCCATGTTACTCTCTCCATACATCTCACCCTCTCCTTCTCTCTCCCCAAATCCATAAGTCTGTTCTCTACATCTGTTTCTTCATTGCTTCCCTGTAAATAAATTCTTCAGTACCATTTTTCTAGATTCAGTATACATGCGTTAGTATATGATATTTATCTTTCTCTTTCTGATTTACTTCACTCTGTATGATAGGCCCTAGGTTCATCCACCTCATTTGAACTGACTCAAGTGTGTTTCTTTCTATGACTGAGTAATATCCCATTGTATATATGTACCAAAACCTTTATCCATTCAACTGTTGATGGGTATCTGCTGAAATAAACAATGAGATACATGTGTCTTTTCAATTTTGGTTTCCTCAGAGTATATGCTTAAGAGTGTATTGCTGAGTCATATGGTGGTTTTATTCCTAGTTTTTAAGGTATCTCCATACTGTCTTCCATAGCGGCTGTATCGACTTACGTCCTCACCAACAGTACAAGAGCGTTCATTCCCTTTTCTCCACACCCTCCACAGCATTTATTGCTTATAGACTTTTTGATGATGGCCATTCTGACTGGTGTGAGGTGATAACTCATTGTAGTTTTGATTTGCATTTCTTTAATAATTATTGAGGCTGAGCATCTTTTCATGTGTTTGTTATCTCTATGTCTTCTTTGGAGAAATGTCTGTTTAGGTCTTTTTCCCAATTTTTGATTGGATTGTTTGCTTTTCTGGTATTGATTTGTATGAGCTGTGTGTATATTTAGGAAACTGATCCTTTGTCAGTTGTCTCATTTGCTATTATTTTCTCCCATTCTGAGGGTTGTATTCTCACCTTGCTTATAGTTTCCTTTGCTGTGCAAAAGCTTTTAAGCTTAATCAGGTCCCACTTCTTTACTTCTGTTTTTACTTCCATTACTCTAGGAGGTGGGTCATATGGGATCTTACTTTGATTTATGTCATTGAGTGTTCTACCTGTATTTTCCTCTAAGAGTTTTATAGTTTCTGGTCTTACATGTAGGTCTTAAGTCCATTTTGAGTTTATCTTTGCGTATGTGTTAAGAAGTGTTCTCATTTCATTCTTCTACATGTAGTTGTCCAGTTTTCCCAGCCCCCTTTATTGAAGAGGCTGTCTTTGCTCCATTCTTTTTATTCTTGCCTCTTTTGTCAAAAATAAGGTACCCATAGATGCATGGGTTTATTTCTGGGCTTTCTATCTTGTTCAATTGGTCTATATTTCTGTTTTTGTGCAGTACTATACTGTCTTGATGGAGAAGGCAATGGCACCTCACTCTAGTACTCTTGCCTGGAAAATCCCATGGATGGAGGAGCCTGGTAGGCTGCAGTCCATGGGGTCGCTAAGAGTTGGATATGACTGAGTGACTTCACTTTCACTTTTCACGTTCATGCTTTGGAGAAGGAAATGGCAACCCACTCCAGTGTTCTTGCCTGGAGAATCCCAGGGACGGGGGAGCCTGGTGTGCTGCTGTCTATGGGATCTCACAGAGTCGAACACAACTGAAGTGACTTAGCAGCAGCAGCATACTGTCTTGATGACTGAAGCTTTGTAGTATAATCTGAAGTCATGAAGGTTGACTTCTCTAATTCCATTCATCTTTTTCAAGATTGCTTTGGCTATTCAGGGTCTTTTGTATTTCCATATGAATTGTAAAATTTTTTGTTCTAGTTCTGTGGAAAATTTCATTGGTAATTTGACAGGGATCACATTAAGTCTGTAGATTGTGTTTAGTAGTATAGTCATTTTCAAAATACTGATTCTTCCTACCCAGGAACATGAAATATCTCTCCATCTGTTTATGTCATCTTTTATTTCTTTCATCAGTGTCTTATAATTTTCTATGTACAGTTCTATTGTCTCATTAGGTAAGTTTATTCCTAGATATTTTATTCTTGTTGTTGCAGTGGTGAATGGGATTGATTCCTTAATTTCCCTTTCTGATTTTTCATTTTTAGTATATAGAAATACAAGTGATTTCTGTGTATTGATTTTGTATTCTGCGACTTTGCTAAATTCACTGATTAGCTCTAGTAATTTTGTTATTCTATCTTTATGATTTGCTATGTACAGTGTCATGTCATCTGCAAACAATGAGAGTTTGACTTATTCTTTTCCAATCTAGATTCCTTTTATTTATTATTCTTCTGTGATTGCTTTAGCTAGGACTTCAAAAATTATGTTGAATAACAGTGGTGAAAGTGGACCCCCTTGTCTTGCTCCTGATCTTAGAGAGAATGCTTTCATTTTCTCCACCATTGAAAATAATGTTTGCTGTAGGTTCATCATATATGGGCTTTACAATTTGAGGTAGGTTTCTTCTCTGCCCATATTTTGAAGAATTTTAATCATAAATGGGTGCTAAATTTTTTAAAGGCTTTTTCGGCATCTATTGAGTTTCTAATATGGTTTTTATCTTCAGTTTGTTAATATGGTATATCACATNGATCTCACAGAGTCGAACACAACTGAAGTGACTTAGCAGCAGCAGCATACTGTCTTGATGACTGAAGCTTTGTAGTATAATCTGAAGTCATGAAGGTTGACTTCTCTAATTCCATTCATCTTTTTCAAGATTGCTTTGGCTATTCAGGGTCTTTTGTATTTCCATATGAATTGTAAAATTTTTTGTTCTAGTTCTGTGGAAAATTTCATTGGTAATTTGACAGGGATCACATTAAGTCTGTAGATTGTGTTTAGTAGTATAGTCATTTTCAAAATACTGATTCTTCCTACCCAGGAACATGAAATATCTCTCCATCTGTTTATGTCATCTTTTATTTCTTTCATCAGTGTCTTATAATTTTCTATGTACAGTTCTATTGTCTCATTAGGTAAGTTTATTCCTAGATATTTTATTCTTGTTGTTGCAGTGGTGAATGGGATTGATTCCTTAATTTCCCTTTCTGATTTTTCATTTTTAGTATATAGAAATACAAGTGATTTCTGTGTATTGATTTTGTATTCTGCGACTTTGCTAAATTCACTGATTAGCTCTAGTAATTTTGTTATTCTATCTTTATGATTTGCTATGTACAGTGTCATGTCATCTGCAAACAATGAGAGTTTGACTTATTCTTTTCCAATCTAGATTCCTTTTATTTATTATTCTTCTGTGATTGCTTTAGCTAGGACTTCGAAAATTATGTTGAATAACAGTGGTGAAAGTGGACCCCCTTGTCTTGCTCCTGATCTTAGAGAGAATGCTTTCATTTTCTCCACCATTGAAAATAATGTTTGCTGTAGGTTCATCATATATGGGCTTTACAATTTGAGGTAGGTTTCTTCTCTGCCCATATTTTGAAGAATTTTAATCATAAATGGGTGCTAAATTTTTTAAAGGCTTTTTCGGCATCTATTGAGTTTCTAATATGGTTTTTATCTTCAGTTTGTTAATATGGTATATCACATTGATTGATATGCATATATTGAGGAATCCTTGCATCCCTGGAATAAACCCAACTTGATGTGTATGAGCTTTTTAAAGTGTCATTGAATACTGTTTGCTAAACTTTTGTTGAGGATATTTGCATCTATGTTCATCAGTGATATTGGCCTGTAGTTTTCTTTTTTTGTTGTTGTATTTGTCTAGTTTTGGTGTCATAGTGATGGTGGCCTCATAGAATGTGTTTGGAAGTGTTCCTTCCTCTGCAGTTTTTTGGAAGAGTATTAGAAGGATAGGCATTAGCTCTTCTCTAAATGTTTGATAGAATTCTCCTGTGAAGCCATCTGGGCCTGGACTTCTATTTTTGGGGAGATTTTTTATCACAGCTTCAATTTCAATCCTTGTAATTGGTTGTTCATTATTTCTAGATCTTCCTGGCTCAGTCTTGGAAGCCTGTACTATTCTAAGAATCTGTCCATTTTTTCCGGGTTATCCATTTTATTGCCATGAAGTTGTTCATAATAGTCTCTTACAATCCTTTGTATTTCTGCATTGTCTGCTGTAACATCTCCTTTTACATTCTTAATTTTGTAGATTTGATTTTTCTCTCTTATTTTCTTAATGAGTCTAGCCAAAGTTTTGTCAATTTTGTTTATCTTCTCAAAGAAACAGCTTTAAGTTTTATTAATCTTTGCTATTTTTTTCTTTCTTTTTCATTTATTTCTGCTCTGGTCTTTATGATTTCTTTCCTTCTGCTAATTTTTGAATTTTTTGTTCTTCGTTTTCCAGTTGTTTCAAGTGTAAACTTATGTTGTCTGTTTTTTTTCTTGTTTCTTGAGGTACGATTGTATTGCTATAAACTTCCCTCTTACAACTTCTTCTGTTGCATCCCATAGGTTTTGAGTTGCCATATTTTCATTGTCATTTGTTTCTAGCAATTTTTTTTATTTCCCTGTTGATTTCTTCAGTAACCTGTTGGTTATTTAGAAGTGTCTTATTTAACCTCCATGTGTTTGTATTTTTTACAGTTTTTTTTTTCCTTGTAATTCATATCTAGTCTTAGCATTGTGGTCAGAAGAGATGCTTGATAACGATTTCAGTTTTATTCAACTTACTGAAGTTTGATTTGTGACACAAGATGTGGTCTCAAAGTTGAAACCAAGTTGGTCTCCAAGTACCCTGGAGAATGTTCCATGGGTACTTGAGAAGAAGGTGTAATCTTCTGCATTGGATGAAATGTCCCGAAGATATAACTGAGATCCATCTCATCTAATGTATCACTTAAGACTTGTGTTTCCTTATTAATTTTCTGCTCTGATGGTCTGTCCATTGGTGTGAGTGGGGTGTTAAAGTCTTCTCCTATTATCGTGTTAGTGTCAATTTCTCCTTTTATGTCTGTTAGTGTTTGTCTTATGTATTGACGTTGGATGCTATGTTGGATGCATAGATGATTACAACTGTCATGTCTTCCTCTTGGATTGATCTTTTGATCATTATGTAGTGTCCTTCCTTGTCTCTTGTAATATTCTTTATTTTGAGTTCTATTTTGTCTGATATGAGGATTGTTATTCCAAGATTCATTTGCTTTTAATTTGTATAGAATATATTTTTTCCATCTTCCAAAGTGCCCAAGTGTCTTTAGGTCTGATGTGGGTTTCTTGTAAACAGCATATATATGAGTCTTGTTTTTATATCCATTCAGCCAGTCTGTGTCTTTTGGTTTGAGCATTTAATCCATTTACATTTAAAGTAACTATTGATATATATGTTCCTATTGCCATTTTCTTAATTGTTTAGGGTTTGATTTTGTAGGCCTTTTTCCTTCTCTTGTATTTCCTGACTATATAAATCCTTTTAACATTTGTTACAAAGTTGGTTTGGTGGTACCAAATTCTCTTAACTTTTGCTTGTCTGAAAAGCTTTTGATTTCTCCTTCAATTTTGAATGAGATCCTTGCCAGGTAGAGTAATCTTGGTTGTAGATTTTTCTCTTTCACTACTTTAAATATATCTGGCCATTCCCTTCTGGCCTGAAGAGTTTCTGCTGAAGGATCAGTTGTTAAATGTATGGAGTTTCCATTATATGTTACTTGTTGCTTTTAATATTCTTTCTTTGAGTTTAGTCCTTGTCATTTTTTACTAGCACGTGTATTGGTGTGTTTCTCCTTGGATTTATCCTGTATGGGACTCTTTGCACCTCTTGAACTTGACTGACTATTTTCTTTTCCATGTTGGGGAAATTTTCGACTATAATCTCTTCAAAATGTTTCTCATACCCTTTCTTTTTCTGTTTTTCTTCTGAGACCCCTATACTTCAAAGGTTGCTGCATTTGATACTGTCCCAGAGGTCTCAGAGACTATCCTCAGTTCTTTTCATTCTTTTTTACTTTATTCTGCTCTTCAGAACTTATTTCCACCATGTTATCTTCCAGCTTACTGATTCATTCTTCTGCTTCAGATATTCTGCTATTGATTCATTCTAGACGATTTTTAATTTCAGTAATTATGTTGTCTCTGTATGTTTATTCTTTAATTCTTCTATTTGTAATTGAGTCTTCCATTTTGTTTTCAAGGTTTTTGATCTTTACTATCATTCGGAATTCTTTTTCAGGTAGTTTGCCTATTTCCACTTCATTTATGTGGACTTCTGTGTTTCTAGATTGTTCCTTCATTTGTGCAGTATTTCTCTGCCTTTTCATTTTTTTTTTAACTTATTGTGTTTGAGGCCTCCTTTTCCCAGACTTCAAGGTTGAATTCTTTATTCCTTTTCTTTTCTGACCTCCTATTTTTTGTCCACTGGTTTGTGTAAGCTGCGTATAGGGTGAGATTTTTGCTGAGTTTTGTTTTATTTGTTTTGTTTTTCCTCTGATGGGCAAGGCTGAGTGAGGTTGTAATCCTGACTGTTGATGACTGGGTTTGTAGTTTTGTTTTGTATGTTGTCTGGATGCAGCATTCTGCACAGGGTGCTACTGGTGGTTGGGTGATGATGAGTCTTGTATTCAAGTGGTTTCCTTTTGGGAGCTCTCACTGTTTAATAATCCCTAGGGTTAGTTCTCTGGTAGTCTAGGGTCTTGGAGTCAGTGCTCTCTTTCCAAAGGCTCAGGCTTGATCTCTGGTCAGGAATGAAGATTCCACAGGTGGTTTGTTATGGCACTAAGTGAGATTAAACACATACTCAAAAACGAGATACCAAAGATGAACTCCAGACAAATAGCAGTTACAAAATTAGGCATATAATAATTAAAATAATGAAATATACCCATATACATAGACATCCATAAGCAAAATCAAAACAGTCCAACAAAAATAAAGTACAGTGGATTGATCTGGTGAGCAAAGGAAACCAAAATTACATCTACCAGTTAAGAACAAGACTAACTAAAGCACAAACTGGAAAACAAAACTAAAGTAAGATGCCAAGTAGGGACTAAAGTAATGAAAACAAAACTAACAAATAAGTTGAGAGGAAAGGAAAGAAAGCAAAAAGAGAAATGCAAAGTTAAACAGAGGTAGATAAAGAAGATTTATATACGTTAAAGAGTAACTGCAAGGAAAAGAACAGTAGGAAAATCAAATAAATGAATAAATGTAGAAAAAAATAATAATAGGTTTAAAAAATTAAAATTAAAAAAGAGAAAAGAAAAATAAATAAATAAAAAATGGAAAACTGCACAGAACTGCAAAAGGCTAATGTAGAGCACAGGTTTATAACATATAAATTGTGATTTAAAAAAAAAAAACTAGAAAGCTTAATTAGATTTCATAGTGCCAATGAAAGTGACAACTACAATGGGGTGGGGGAAGGAAAAAAATTAATGAAAAAAATGAAAAAATTTAAAAGAAACTACAGAAAAAATTAAAACATAAAAATCATAAATGTTTATCTTGAGTCACTGCTGTCAGGGTCCTTTCCCTCACTGGGACTCATAGTCTACCACACCTCCCTAGGGTGCCCTCCAACACTATGCTGTTCTCTGGACCTGCTGTGGAGGCAGATGATATTCTAATCTGGTCCTAGTCCTCTGTGTTCTTGCCTGTAATGTCCACAGCTATCAGAACTATTGTGTTTTCTTTTGTGGGAGCTTTCAATGTCCTTTTATATATTTTGCAGACACAAAATCTGCCTAGTTGACAGTGTGGATTTAATATGCAGCTTGTATAGCTGGTGGGAAAGTTTTGGGTCTTCTTCCTTAGCATAGTGCCACTCAATTGTGGTTTTATTTCCACCTCTGCATGCTGGTCGTCCACTGGGGTTTGCTCCTGAGGCTGCCGGGGAGGACTTGGGTCTGCCTCAGGGAGGGCCAAGTATAGAGGTGGTGTAGCTGCCTGGGTAGCAGGGGTTATGGAAGCATCAGGTACTCAGGGGAGTTGGTGGCTAGGAAAGCAGGAAATATAGTGCTCTAGAATGGTATGGTATGGCAACCTGTATTGCCCAAAATACTCCAGTATTCTTGCCTGGTGAACCGTCTGACAGAGAAACCTGGCAGGCCACTGTCCACAGGCTAGCAAAGAGTTGAATATGACTGAAGCGACCCCACAGACAGTTGTTTTGTTTTGGCCTATCAACTTCCTGATGTTCAAGCTGGTTTTAGAAAAGACAGAGGAACCAGAGATCAAATTGCCAAAATCTTCTGGATCATCGAAAAAGCAAGAGAGTTCAGAAAAACATCTATTTCTGCTTTATTGACTATGCCAAATCCTTTGACTGTGTGGATCACAATAAACTGTGGAAAATTCCGAAAGAGATGGGAANAGCATCCCTTGCCCTGAAATTGCTCCACATTCCTAAACTCCAGCTCCCAGCCACTGTGCCTTCTAGGGGACCAGCGTCCTTTTCCAGGGTACATATGGCTGTAGCAAGGACTGTCTGATTCTCATTCCATCTAAGGTGCCACAGATCAGCTGTTTCACTCTCAGCATGTTTCTCATCTGACTCAGACAATTGCCCCACTGTGGAGATAGGACCGCTGCATCAGTTTCTCCACCCAGTGATGGCAGGTCCAGTCCTGTCTCTTATACACATCTAAAAAAGTTATGACCAACCTAGATAGCATATTCAAAAGCAGAGACATTACTNGGAGATAGGACCTCTGCGTCAGTTTCTCCACCCAATGAGGGCAGGTCCAGTCCGAGTAACACTCTGGTTTTTCCCCATAGTTCCTTCATCTTCCGGGGTTTTACATGGCTCTGTATATTCTTTTCCACTGGTCAGGTACTCCTGTCTGCTTTCAGCTGGTGTTCTGCATGCATTTCTGTATCTGAAGGTATATTCCTAATGTATCCATGGAGAGAGATGTATTCCACATCCACCTATTCCTCCATCATCTTATTCTCCCAATCTTAATTTTTTAAATGTTGAGTTGTAAGCCAGTTTTATTTTTTTTACTCTCCTCTTCCTCTTTCATCAAGAGGCTCTTTAGTTCCTCTTCACTTTCTGCCTTAAGGTGGTGTAATCTGAATATCTGAGGTTATTAATATTTCTCCCAGTAATCTTGAATCCACCTTGTGCTTCATTCAACTCAACATTTCGCATGATGCACTACGAATAAGCAGGGTGACAATATACAGAAAAATAGTAAGTATTTCTTTTTCTACTTATCTATTTCAGATAAGTAGATCTTTAAGTCGAACAAAAAGGTATTTGGAAGATAATACAGAATAGTTAAAAATTAATGCAGAGTACGTCATGAGAAATGCTGGACTGGAAGAAACACAAGCTGGAATCAAGATTGCTGGGAGAAATATCAATAACCTCAGATATGCAGATGACACCACCCTTATGGCAGAAAGTGAAGAGGAGCTAAAAAGCCTCTTGATGAAAGTGAAAGAGGAAAGTGAAAAAGTTGGCTTAAAGCCCAACATTCAGAAAATGAAGATCATGGCATCTGATCTCATCACTTCATGGGAAATAGATGGGGAAACAGTGGAAACAGTGTCAGACTTTATTTTGGGGGGCTACAAAATCACTGCAGATGGTGATTGCAGCCATGAAATTAAAAGACACTTACTCCTTGGAAGAAAAGTTATGACCAACCTAGATAGTATATTCAAAAGCAGAGACATTACTTTGCCGACTAAGGTCCATCTAGTCAAGGCTATGGTTTTTCCTGTGGTCATGTATGGATGTGAGAGTTGGACTGTGAAGAAGGCTGAGCACCAAAGAATTGATGCTTTTGAGCTGTGGTGTTGGAGAAGACTCTTGAGAGTCCCTTGGACTGCAAGGAGATACAACTAGTCCATTCTGAAGGAAATCAGCCCTGGGATTCCTTCGGAAGGAATGGTGCTAAAGCTGAAATTCCATTACTTTGGCCACCTCATGCGAAGAGTTGACTCACTGGAAAAGACTTTGATGCTGGGAGGGATTGGGGCAGGAATAGAAGGAGATGAAAGAGGATGAGATGGCTGGATGGCATCATGAACTCGATGAATGTGAGTCTAAGTGAACTCCGAGAGATGGTGATGGACAGGGAGGCCTGGCGTGCTGTGATTCATGGGGTCACAAGAGTCGAACACGACTGAGTGACTGAACTGAACTGAATTATACTAGGAAGATATGAAACTTCTACATTTCTACATGCTCATTAGTACAGCTTCAAAAATCTAGAAAGCCAAAGTTAGCAAAACAATGTGAGAAATAGACAAATCCACATACAGAGGAAATTTTTTTCAAAACTTTTTCGTAAGTGAAAGAAACAGATAAAAATCAGCACAGATGCACAATGTCTAAACAAATTAATAAATTTGAGCTAGTTCAAAATACCTAGTAATTTTTAAAATATGGAACATTTAGCAAAATTGATCATGAGATAGCCAGTAAACAAGTTTCAAAACACCTCAAAGGACTGAAATAATTCAGTTTGTTCTTAAATCTTAAATCACAGAGATATGAAGTAGTAAAAAGTACAATAAACTATCTAGAAAGCCTCCTATTATTTGAAAACTAAGCAAAACACATGTAAGATGTGTATAAGAGACAGATGGTAAAGCCTTTGACTGTGTGGATCACAACAAACTGGAAAATCCTTAAAAAGATGGGAATAACAGACCACCATACCTGCCTCCTGAGAAATCTGTATGCAGATCAAGAAACAACAGTTAGTACTGGACATGGAAATTGACTGGCAAGAATACTGGAGTCAGTTGTCATTTCCTTCTCCAAGGATTCTTTCCAATCCAGGGATTGAACCCATGTCTCCTGTGTCTCTTCTATTGTATGCAGATAATTTACCAGCTGAGCTATCGAGAAAGCCCATTTATTCTCATTTATAAAGTATTCANATTCATTGTAAAAAATAGAAAAGAAAAAAATTCTATGTAAGAAATGTTGAGAAGGAAAATGATAGAAAATACCATTTTAAAAACAGTACAAATGAAACAACAGAGCAAAAAAGACAAGCCATGGACCAGGATTTAGAGAACATATTTGCAATATATATTTCTGATATAGGAATTACATCCATAAATTTGTAAAGAAATATCAATTTTTAAAAGACAAACATTCCAATTAAAAATGAACATCAGCCCTCTTACAAGCATGTCACTAAGAAAGATACACCTTAATGGCTAATGATCAATGGAAAGAATTTTGCTGCTGCAGCAGTCATCAGAAAAAAAGAAAAAAAAATACAAAGAAATTCTCTGGCAATACACTGGTTAAGACTCCACTTTTCCACTGCAGAGGACACTAGTTTGATTAGCGACNTCCAATTAAAAATGAACATCAGCCCTCTTACAAGCATGTCACTAAGAAAGATACATCTTAATGGCTAATGATCAATGGAAAGAATTTTGCTGCAGCAGCAGTCATGAGAAAAAAAGAAAAAAAAATACAAAGAAATTCTCTGGTAATACACTGGTTAAAACTCCACTCTTCCACTGCAGAGGACACTAGTTTGATTAGTGACCACGGGACTAAGATTTCCACATGCCACATGTTAAAAAATTAAAATCTCCCACAAGGAATAGAGGAAAAACTCTTGAGAGACCCTTGAATTACAAGGAGATCAAACCAATCAATCCTAAAGGAAATCAACCCTAAATATTTACTAGAAGGATTGTTGCTGAACTTGAAGCTCCAGTACCTTGGCCACCTGATGTGAACAGCCGACTTATTGGAAGACCTTGATGCTGGGAAGGACTGAAGTCAAAAAGAGAAGAGAGTGGCAGAGGGTGAGATGATGAGATAACATCACCCTCTCAGTGGACATGAATTGGAGCAAACTCGAGGAGATAGTAGAAGACAAAGGACCCTGATATGCTGCAGTACAGGGGTCCCAAAGAGTCAGACACAACTTAGCAACTGAAAAACAAGAAGAAGGGATAGTACTACATACCCACCAAAAAGCCTAAAAGGGTAGGAGAAGTTGATACAAAATATTGATAAGGATATGGATGGAGCAAGAAATTTATTCACTCTTCTTGGCTTTTATATTGTTACAAATATATTGAAAAACTGTTTGACAATATTTATTAAAGCAGAACATAGAAATGTACTATGTCCCTGCTATTCCATCCCTTGTTAAATTCTAAAATGAAATTATTACACACAAATCCCAGAATATTCATTAGCAACATTATTTTCAGTAGCCAAAAATTGGAAACACTCTCTTTTCCTGTAATACTGAATTGAATACTTTATAAATGAGAATAAATGGGCTTTCTCGATAGCTCAGCAGGTAAATTATCTGCATACAATAGAAGAGACACAGGAGACATGGGTTCAGTCCCTGAATTAGAAAGAATCCTTGGAGAAGGAAATGACAACTGACTCCAGTATTCTTGCCAGTCAATTTCCATGTCCAGTACTAACTGTTGTTTCTTGATCTGCATACAGATTTCTCAGGAGGCAGGTATGGTGGTCTGTTATTCCCATCTTTTTAAGGATTTTCCAGTTTGTTGTGATCCACACAGTCAAAGGCTTTACCATAGTCAGAGAAGCAGAAGTGGATGGTTTCCTGGAATCCTCTTGCTTTTTTGATGATCCAACTGATGTTGGCAACTTGATCTCTTGTTCCTCCACCTTTTCTAAATCCAGTTTGAAAATCTGGAATTTCTCAGTTCATATACTGCTGAAGCCTAGCTTGGAGAATTTTGAGCATTACTTTGTGAGCGTGTGAGATAAGTGCAATTGTGAAGTAGGTTGAACATTCCTTGGCATTGCCTTTCTTTGGGACTGGAATGAAAACTGACCTTTCCAAGTCCTATGGCCACCTCTGAGTTTTCCAAATTTGCTGGCATATTGAGTGCAGCACTTTCACAGCATCATCTTTTAGGATTTGAAATAGATGAGCTGAAATTCTATCACCTCCACTATCTTTGTTTTTAGTGATCCTTGCTAAAGCTCACTTGACTTCGCACACCAGGTTGTCTGGCTCTAGATGAGTGATCACACCATCATGGTAATCTGAATCATTTTTTTAATAGGTCTTCTGCTTATTCTTGCCACCTGTTCCTAATATTCTCTGTTTCTGTTAGGTCCATACCATTTCTGTCCTTCATTGTGCCCATCTTTGCTTGAAATGTTCCCTTGGTATCTCTAATTTTCTTAAATAGATCTCTAGTCTTTCCTGTTCTATTAGTTGTCTATATTTCTTTGCACAGGCACATACACTAGAATATTATATAGAAATGAAGGTGACCAAGAGTCATGCTACATGTAACAAAGGCAAATCTTGTAAACCTTATGTTGAATGAAGGAAGCCAGATACAAAAGTGTAAATTCTATAACATCTACATATGCAATTTAAAAAGATTAAAGGTAACCAATGTTAATAAAAGTCATATGGTGACTATCTACATAGGAAGCAATAAAGAGATGGAACACAGCAGATCTGTGTTCTTTTTTTATTATTGTATTGTAGTTGATTTCAGTTCAGTTCAGTTGCTCAGTCTTATCTGACTCTTTGCGACGCCATGAACTGCAACAAACCATGCCTCCCTGTCCATCATCAACTCCCGAAGTATACCCAAGCCCATGTCCATTGAGTCAGTGATGCCATCCAACCATCTCATACTCTGTTTTCCCCTTCTTCTCCTACCTTCAATCTTTCCCAGCATCAGGGTCTTTTCAAATGAGTTAGCTCTTTGCATTAGTTGGCCAAAGTATTGGAGTTTTAGCTTCAACATCAGTCCTACTGATGAACACCCAGGGCTGATTTCCTTTAGGTTGGACTGGTTGGATCTCTTTGCAGTCCAGGGGACTCTCAAGAGTCTTCTCCAACACCACACTTCAAAAGCATCAATTCTTTGGTGTTCAGCTTTCTTTATAGTCCAATTGTCACATCCATACATGACTACTGGAAAAACCATAGCCTTAACTAGATGGAACTTTGTTGGCAAAGTAATGTCTCTGCTTTTTAATATGCTCTCTAGGTTGGTCATAACTTTTCTTCCAAGAAGTAAGTGTCTTTTAATTTCATGGCTGCAATCACCGCCTGCAGTGATTTTGGAGCCCAGAAAAATAAAGTCAACCACTGTTTCCACTGTTGCCCCATCTATTTGCTATGTAGTTGATTTATAATGTGTTTATTTCTGCTGTGGTGATTCAGTTATACATATATATATATATATACATATATATATTATTTTTCATTATGACTTATCATGAGATAATATAGTTTTCTGTGCTATACAGTAGAAAGGATCATATTGTTTTTCCATTCTATACATCATAGATTGCATCTTCCAATACCACCCTCCAATGCTATCTTTCTGCCTTGCAACAGAAGTCTGTTTTCTATATCCATGTGTCTTTTTGTTTCATTGGTTTAATTGTGTCATAGTTTAGATTCCAAATATAAGTGATATCATCATATAGTATTTGTTTTTCTCTCTCTGACTCGCTTCAATTAGTATGATCATTATTAATTATATCCATGTTGCTGCAACTTACATTATTTTGTTATTTTTATTACTAAGTAGTATCGCATTGAATATATGGACCATATTTTCTTTATCTATTTATCTATTGATGAACATTTTGGCTCTTGTGAATAGTTCTTCTATGAAAATGAGGGTTCATGTATCTTTTTTAATTAGCCTTGTCTGGCCCTGCAGTGAAGTTGCTGAATCATATGCTATTATCCTTTTAGTTTTCTGAGAAAACTTCATACTCTTTTCCATAGTGACTGTACCCAACTTACATTCCCCAAAACTGTGTGAGGGTGTTTCCTTTTCCTTTTTCCCACTTCCTCTCTAGCATTTGTTATTTATTGACATTTTAATGATGGCTGTTCTGACCTCTGTGAGGCGGTACTTCATCATAGTTTTGATTTGCTTTTTTCTAATAATTAGTTATGTTGAGCATCTCTTCCTGTGTCTATTTGCCATTTATATTTTTTTTCCTTTGGAGAAATATCTACTTGTTCTGATGCTGATTTTTCAATTGGGTTGTTTGCTGCTGTTGTGTTCTATGAATTGTTTGTATATTTTGGAAATTAAGCCCTTGTCAGTCACATCATTTACAAATATTTTCTTCCATTAGGTATGTTGTCTTTTATTTTATTTGTGGTGTCCTTTGATGGGTAAAAGCTTGTAAATTTGTAGGTTTCATTCTTTAATTTTGTTTATATATATATATATATATATATATATATATTGCCATGGAGACTGACCTAAGAAAATGTTGGTACAGATTTTGTGTCAGAGAATGTTTTGACTATGATCTCTTCTAGAAGTTTTATGGTGTCATGTCTTATGTTTAAGTCTTTATATGATTTATGTAAAATAAATAAATAAATTAAAAGTTTACCTAAAACTCTGTGTGTTTGTGCACTTAACATTCCTGCATATTTTACATGAGCTTTTATATTTTCAAGGATATATACACAAACAAATTAGGATAGATATTCAAGTAGATGCATATAAGGAAGGAAACTAACTGGCAATTGAACTTAAAGGAGAAAAGTAAATTAAATTAGAGATAGACTGTGTATAACTTGGAGAAGGCAATGGCACCCCACTCCAGTAATCTTGCCTGGAAAATTCCATGGACAGAGGAGCCTGGAAGGCTGCAGTCCATGGGATGGCTGAGGGTCGGACACGACTGAGCAACTTCTCTTTCACTTTCATGCATTGGAGAAGGAAATGGCAACCCACTCCAGTGTTCTTGCCTGGAGAATCCCAGGGACGGGGGAGCCTTGTGGGCTGCCATCTCTGGGGTCACACAGAGTCGGACACAACTGAAGTGACTTAGCCGTGTATAACTTATTATGCACCTATGATTTAAATTGTTTTCCAAAAACTGAATTTTCTTTTAAACTTTAACTTTTCAACTATCCAGTCAGTTTAATTCTATCTCAGAGTAAAAGATCTGCAATGTCACTTTGGATTTATGGTAACACACCAACTCTGACCTATTTATTTATCCAGGTGCAAAATAGGTGATTAGTATGATAATTGACAGTACTAGAAATTGGTTCTGAAAAAAGATTATAAAAAGAAAATATATATGAAAATGTAAACTTTTTAAACTTCTACATAAAATTAATATGAATTTTGAATGTTTTTCCCATTGTATTACCAAACAAATTAACAGATAAAAGTCAGAGATTTCACCTGGCAATTCTAGGAATTTTATAGCAACTTTGAAGCTTTATTATATATATATAATGCATTTAGAGTAAATTTCCATAGCTGGAACCATTACCTAGAATCTTATTGGAAAGGTGGGATTGGGGAAATTTAGCACTTCATGAAGTTTAAGCTTCCTTTCAATTTTACTATACTGAGAAACAATTCACTACCCCACGAGAAATAGCTGTAATCTCCATGTAACTGAACCCATTCTAAATGAAGCACTTTTTCCACTCTCAAAAGTCAGGTATAGCAATACAAATGTTCAAAATAAAAAATTAATGATGAAATATGTCTTTATATCCTCATTATTGTCTTATTGTAATTTTTTTTTAACCTTACAGCATGGGTCTCCAAGCTATGGAATCTAATCAGGTGAAACTGTTCTAATAATGTAATAATGATAGAAATAAAATGCACAAAACATGTAATGAGCTTGAATTTCTGGCTCAGATCATGAGCCCCTTACTGCAAAATTCAGACTTATATTGAAGTGGGGAAAACCACAAGACCTTTCAGGTATGGCCTAAATCAAATCCCTTATGATTATACAGTGAAGATGATGAATAGACTCAAGGGATTAGATCTCTGAAAGAGTGCCTAAAGAACTATGGACAGAGGTTCATAACATTGTACAGGAGTCAGTGACCAAAACCAG
>SJYW01009912.1:19066-34792 GCA_006410735.1 Raphicerus campestris | reverse complement strand
CATGAGGTGGCCAAAGTACTGGAGTTTCAGCTTTAGCATCATTCCTTCCAAAGAAATCCCAGGGCTGATCTTCAGAACGGACTGGTTGGATCTCCTTGCAGTCCAAGGGACTCTCAAGAGTCTTCTCCAACACCACAGTTCAAAAGCATCAATTCTTTGGCACTCAGCCTTCTTCACAGTCCAACTCACATCCATACATGACCACTGGAAAAACCATAGCCTTGACTAGACGAACCTTAGTTGGCAAAGTAATGTCTCTGCTTTTGAATATGCTATCTAGGTTGGTCATAACTTTTCTTCCAGGGAGTAAGCATCTTTTAATTTCATGGATGCAGTCACAATCTGCAGTGACTTTGGAGCCCCCCAAAATAAAGTCTGACACTGTTTCCCCATCTATTTCCCATGAAGTGATGGGACCAGATGCCATGATCTTCGTTTTCTGAATGTTGAGCTTTAAGCCAACTTTTTCACTCTCCTCTTTCACTTTCATCAAGAGGCTTTTTAGCTCCTCTTCACTTTCCGCCATAAGGGTGGTGTCATCTGCATATCTGAGGTTATTGATATTTCTCCTGGCAGTCTGATTTCATCAAATGCTTGGAGTTGCCTTTTGTCAGCTACTGATACTGCAGTTCACAAAACACCTTTAGAAAATGTAAATATGTGTGCTCTAAAATAACATTATTTAAAAGCCCTGTTTCCTTCAATTTCAGACAACTTGCATGTCTTGGACTCCACTGCACTTGGAGTTAGGAGGCCTAGGTCAAGTCATAGCGATCCTGAGCCCCAATCTCTGAAAAGTTACACCTGCCTTGCATGCATCCTTTGGCCTTTGTAAGAATCACTGGGAATAATGATCTGACTTTTATCAACTGGAAGGCACACAGATGTGAGAGATCGAAGGAATTGGAAAGGTCAGCCTGGGAGCGAGGTCCTCTGGAGGATCATCAAATATGTGATGGCTTACCAGGTGGCTCGTTGCTAAAGAATCTTCCTGCCAGTGTAGGAGGTGCAAGAGACACTGGTTCCATCCCTGGGTGAGGAAGATCCCCTGGAGTAGGAAATGAAAACCCACTCCAGTATTCTTGCCTGGAAAACTCTATGGACAGAGGAACCTGGAGGGCTACAGCCCATAGGGTCCCCCAAAAGAATCAGACACAACTTACAACTAAACAATAACACGCTTGGGGTTTGTCCAGTAAGCAACTCTGCTGGAGTGAAACAGGGTGGGCGGCTCTCCCTGTGCACTTGCCCTGAGAGCACTTTGTAGATATGGACTGCTTGAGCTGGTCTGATTAACTCCTTGTGAGGTGGAGGCCATGCTACCTAATTTCAGCCAATGCTCTGCTGAGGTACCTGCAGTGTGCCACTGTGTTCTCTTGGGGGAGTTTAGAGTGCAGTGAAGGCTGTAAAAGCAAAAACTCTGAAAATTCAGAAGCATGAGGGGCCTTTCCCCTTAAGAGAGAACCAGGGATGGCATCCTAGAGGAGGAAGTCATCTGGGCCTTGGAGGATGAATGAGTGGAATTTGGACTAGTGAGGAAAGTCATAGCAGAAGGAGGTAAAATTGTAAAGGTCAGGTAGTGGGGTCTGATGTTGCAAACCGTGACAGTCAGATGCAGGCACCTGGGATCTAGCCAGTGTGCAGAGATAGATTTCGGGCTCCACGGATAATGAGAAGGCCATTCTGTACCTTGGAATCATTAAAATCAGGCAACAGTTGGAGAAAGGCATTTATGCCAGAATTATGTTTGCCCTGTCTTGTGTGAATTCCTATTCAGATGTATTATTCGAAAAATAAATAAATTAGGCAGGCACCCAGCATATTCATAGCATAAATAATTCATTTCTGATTAGAATGGAGAGGTTATTCTCCTGTGGTAAAGCCTGAAGAGGAGGCAAAAATGGAAACTAAACACACAGTTGGGTCACAACAGGCTCGAAAGAGGGGGGGAATCCCCTCAAAAGAGGGCAGTGTCGACAGGAACACTCAGGTGTGGAGCTAAGCCAGTCTGTTTCTTTTATGCAGCAGGTCACAGCGCTGGCCTCTCCCCGACCAGCTCTTAGTTCCTTGTCAGAAACCTCCCAGATCCTTAATTGGCTATTCTTGGACATATGAATGTTGAAGGTCAAAAACCTCTATTATCTGATTCAGGATTCATCATAAAGTTATCCTTTCATTTCTCTATCCTCATCCACCCATTGTTGTATTCTTTCTTCAGTCTCTTAAAGTGTTCTCTATACCTCCAGCTTCCACAGCATCTGTCAGATAACATCCTCTAACCGAGTTTTTTTTTCAGATTGCAAATATTAAGCATTTAATGGTTTTCTTTTATTTATTTGGATGGTATTTTATGTTATTTTGTCTGATGGAGAAAGTGAAAGTCGCTCAGTTATGTCCAGCTCTTTGCAACTCCATGGACTATAAGTCCATGGAAATTTCCAGGCTAGAATACTGGAGTGGGTAGCCTTTCCCTTCTCCAGGGGATCTTCTCAAACCAGGGATCAAACTCAGGTCTCTTGTATAGCAGGTGGATTCTTTACCAGCTGAGCCACAAGGGAAGCCCAAGAATACTGCCCATCTGATGGAGAAGTCATCTCTTTTTCATATTTTTTTCACTTAAAAATTTTTAAATTGGAGGATAATTGCTTTACAGTGTTGTATTGGTTCATGCCATGTAACAATGCAAATCAGCTATAAATATACATATTTATAGCCTCCCTCTTGAGCCTCCTTCCCCCATCCTCTTCCACCCCTCTAGGTCGTCACAGGGTGTCAGGCTAGGCCCCCTGTGTCTAACCCAGTTTTAATTATCTCACTCCTCAGTTTTTCTGGTGGCTCAGATGGTAAAGCGTCTGCCCGCAATGCGGGAGACCCGGGTTCGATTCCTGGGTCGGGAAGATCCCCTGAAGAAGGAAATGGCAATCTACTCCAGCACTCTTGCCTGGAAAATCCCATGGACGGAGGAGCCTGATAGGCTACAGTCCATGGGGTCGCAAAGAGTCAGACACAACTGAGCGACTTCACTTTCAGCTTAAAACCTTCCGCAACGAATCCAAACTCCTTAACTTGGCTCATGGGTTCATGGTGTCCTCTCCCTTCACTATCTGTCTGCCTCATCTCTAGCTTCATTCTGTGCTTCAGCGTTGCGCAGTCTCTCAGTGTGTTGCAAACCCTTGTTTCTTAAACCTTTCTCCCTCTTTCATCATTGACTCTAAGTAGTCAAACATGTTAACCATTTAAGGCCCTCTGCCTTCTCCCTGGAAAAGCATGTCTTATTAACCTGGGCAGACATGGTTGCCCTTGCCCTGCCCATCACACACAGTTTGGNCAAACATGTTAACCATTTAAGGCCCTCTGCCTTCTCCCTGGAAAAGCATGTCTTATTAACCTGGGCAGACATGGTTGCCCTTGCCCTGCCCATCACACACAGTTTGGGGCGCTTCTAATATCTGTTTATGTTACAATCATTTGTGAAGTTGTTGCCCTGCCCATCGCACACAGTTTGGGGCGCTTCTAATATCTGTTTATGTTACAATCATTTGTGAAGTTGTCTCCCTTTTCTACTAGGGCACAGCTGTCTGACGTTTCTGACCCTTCAACTCAGTGCTTGGCATAAAGGGTGTNTTTTAAACTTCTACATAAAATTAATATGAATTTTGAATGTTTTTCCCATTGTATTACCAAACAAATTAACAGATAAAAGTCAGAGATTTCACCTGGCAATTCTAGGAATTTTATAGCAACTTTGAAGCTTTATTATATATATATAATGCATTTAGAGTAAATTTCCATAGCTGGAACCATTACCTAGAATCTTATTGGAAAGGTGGGATTGGGGAAATTTAGCACTTCATGAAGTTTAAGCTTCCTTTCAATTTTACTATACTGAGAAACAATTCACTACCCCACGAGAAATAGCTGTAATCTCCATGTAACTGAACCCATTCTAAATGAAGCACTTTTTCCACTCTCAAAAGTCAGGTATAGCAATACAAATGTTCAAAATAAAAAATTAATGATGAAATATGTCTTTATATCCTCATTATTGTCTTATTGTAATTTTTTTTTAACCTTACAGCATGGGTCTCCAAGCTATGGAATCTAATCAGGTGAAACTGTTCTAATAATGTAATAATGATAGAAATAAAATGCACAAAACATGTAATGAGCTTGAATTTCTGGCTCAGATCATGAGCCCCTTACTGCAAAATTCAGACTTATATTGAAGTGGGGAAAACCACAAGACCTTTCAGGTATGGCCTAAATCAAATCCCTTATGATTATACAGTGAAGATGATGAATAGACTCAAGGGATTAGATCTCTGAAAGAGTGCCTAAAGAACTATGGACAGAGGTTCATAACATTGTACAGGAGTCAGTGACCAAAACCAGCCCAAAAGGGGAAAAAAAAAAATGCAAGAAGGCAAAGCAGTTTTCTGAGGAGACCCTACAAATAGCTGAGTAAACAAGAGAAGCAAAAGGTAAAGGAGAAAAAGAAAGATACACCCAACTGAATGCAGCATTCCAGAGTATAGCAAGGAGAGATAAGAAAGCCTTGTGAAAAACAAGGCAAAGCAATAGAGGAAAGCAATAGAATGATAAAGACTAGAGAGATCTTTAAGAAATTGGAAATATCAAGGGAACATTTCATGAAAAAATAGGCACAATAAAGGACAGAAATGGCATGGACCAGAAGCAGAATAAATTAAAAAGAGGTGGCCAGAACACACAGAAGAATTACACACACACACACACACACACACACACACACACACACACAAGGTCTTAATGACACAAATAAAGGTCTTAATGACCCAGATAATCACAATGATGTGATCATTCACCTAAAGCAAGACATTCTGGAGTGTGAAGTCAAGTGAGCCTTAGGAAGCATTATTATGAACAAAGACAGTAGAAGTGATGGAATTCCAGCTGAGCAATTTCAAACCCTGAAATATGATTATGCTATTCTGACTCAGCTGGTAAAGAATCTATCTGCAATGCAAGAGACCTGGGTTCAATCCCTGGGTTGAGAAGATTCCCTGGAGAAGGGAAAGGCTACCCACTCCAGTATTCTGGCCATGTTAGCAAGGTAATGCTCAAAACGCTTCAAGCTAGGCTTCAACAATACATGAACTGAGAAATTCCAAATATACAAGCTGAATTTAGAAAAGGCAGAGGGACCATAGATCAAATTACCAATATTTGTTTAAACATAGAAAAAGCAAGGGGATTCTTTTTTTTTTTTTTAGTCTACTTCTGCTTCATTGACTACATAAGAGCATTTAACTGTGTGGATGACAACAAACTGGAAAATTCTGAAAAAAAAAGTTTATTTAACTTATATGTAGAGTACATCATGCAAAATGCTAGGCTAGATTAATCACAAGCTGGAATCAAGTTTGCCAGGACAAATATCAACAACCTCAGAAATTCAGGTAATACCACCATAATCACAGAAAGCAGAGTAAGATCCTCTTGATAAAGGTGAAAGATGAGAGTGAAAAAGCTGACTTAAAACTCAACACTCAAAAACTAAGATTATGGCATCTGATTTCATCACTTCAGGGCTTCCCTCATAGCTCAGTTGATGAAGAATCTACCCGCAATGCAACAGACCTGAGTTCGATTTCTGATTTGGGAAGACTCCTGGAGAAGCAAATGGCAAGCCACTCCAGTATGCTTGCCTGGAGAATACCCATGAACAGAAGGGCCTGGCATCACTTCATGACAAACATGAAAAAATGGGAAAAGGTGCAGACTATTTTCTTGGACTCCAAAATCACTGTGGATGGTAACTGCAGCCATGCCATTAAAAGATGCTTGCTCCTTGGAAGAAAAGTTATTACAAACCTTAGCAGATGTAAAAAAGCAGAGACATCACATTGCTTACAAATTAAATTTCCATCTTGTCAAAGCTGTGGTTTTTCCAGTAGTCATCTATGGATGTGAGAGTTGGACCACAAAGAAAGTTGAGCACCAAAGAACTGATGCTTTCAAACTATGCTGTTGGAAAAGATTCTCAGCAATCTTCTGAACAGCAAGGAGATCAAAGCAGTCAATCCTAAAAGAAATCAACCTTGGATATTCTTTGGAAAGACTAATGCTGAAACTGAAGCTCCATTACTTTGGCTACCTGATGTGAAGAATCAACTCACTGGAAAATACCTTTTTGCTGGAAAAGATTGATAGCAAGAGGAGAAGGGAACGACAGAGGATGAGATGGTTGAATGGTATCATTGACTCAATGCACATGCATTTGAGCAAACTCCGGGACATAGTGAAGGAGAGGGAAGTCTGGTGTGCTGCAGTCCATAGTGTGGTAAAAAGTTGGACACAACTTAGGATGAATGACAACAACAACAAAATTGTACAGAGGCCCTCTGTACACCATAATTCTGTAACGTGTAAAACATTTTATTTATGATCTATTTCTGTTCTTTTAACTTAAAATTTTTTATTATGCAATATGCCTTTTATAAGAAAAATGTGTTGGAGATTGATATATTAAAAATCTTACACTGTCCTTTTCTCAGTTACTTCAAAACTCTGAACAAGTAATCTATAATATTTTTTTGATGATTTTTATCCACCTAAATGGCAGCATCATTTCATTACAGCAATGAACATTTCCTAAACACAAAACCCAAGCATTATGTTTATAGTTCTTTAGTAGGAAGAGTTTGTAAAGACCGCTGAGGACAGTGGGTACAATGTTTTTATCTCTAAATAAAAAAAAAATAAGGATAAAATGCAACAGTCAAAGTGAGCTACAATATAAAATTGATATAATTTCACTAGTTAAGTCTTAGTATTGAATGTATTTAGTATTTGCCTGAGAATATCAATAGATCTAAATGAGTATTAAGACACAGCATGAAGAGTAGTAGGTATTTTCCCCTTTGCTATTTACCTACTTTTATAAATATATCTCTAGAGTCAATTCCACAGTTGATGTAATTGGTAAAGCACAAAAGGCCACTGAAAGAACCTGGTAATTCTGAATCAATTGGGCTATGTTTATTTACATTGCCTACATTTTTGCTAATTCTTTGACCTTGTTGTGACCATGAACTTTGTTGGTTTCCTCTCTAACTTGGCACAGAGAACTCTGGTAGCAAACCCAAATGATGGAGAAGGAAGGAGAATGACTCCATTGTGATATTTAAATCTATTGCAATGTTTTTGAAACTCTTTGAAGACAAAAGCTCTATGAAGCTATCTGAAGCTCTAAGAAATGCTTATCTATTCTTTATGCATTTTCTACACCACAATTTCCAAAGGCATTCTAATAAATTTGATAACCCTAGGGCACAATGTTTTTCAAATTAGTTAACAATCTGGCAATAATAAGTAATACTTTATTTCTATTTTTATAAAGAACAGTGTCCTCCCTCTTATAATACAAATCTTTTCATTATTTATTGTCTCCTCAAGATCAGTTTAACACACAGCTCAAAATTTAGAGGTAGTTCTTTATATATGTTGCATCATCTGATGGCTTTGTTTGAGAATATATAAAGTATCTACATCAGTCAGTGGATCTGCAGACATAATGACTGGGAACATGTGAATCATCAAATGGAGTTTCTGGCTTCTGTGAGCTTCTCATTTCCCACTTGCACTAATGCATCTTCCTCTCATATAGCTGTGATTTTAATAAGATAATAGAATCACATAATTTTTAGTGCTGGAAGAAACTGCAGAAGTCTCTACCCCCTTCTTTGGAAATATTGATGAGGGTATAAACACTCAAGCTACTTAAGAGTTTGGGTGCATAGTCACATATTACAATAGCATCCATTCTGACCCAGTCTTTCTTTTTAATCCAAGATATTATCTATTCAAAATAACTTTTATAATTTTTGTATTTGATAATTCAGTACAGTTCATCTGTCTCTTTTACTGAACAGTAAACATTCAAAGAAATGGAAACAATTTTAAGTGATGTTTACAGTTCTAATAAAATACTGAGAGAAACAATTTATTTTTAAGACATTTGAATACTTTTTAAGGTATTTTTAAGAACTTTGCTAGCTATGTATGTCAGAAAATTAGACATATTCTATAATTAATGTCTAATATTATGAAAGGAAAAATAAAATCTATTTCCTACATGATGAAAATCATCTGAGAGAGTCCAATCTTCTGCCTAATGTTCCACTAAAAACTGGCCCTATTATCATCAAAAATTAAAATGCTCCTTCTAGTTACAGACATTGTTCCCTTNTTTTTTTAACCTTACAGCATGGGTCTCCAAGCTATGGAATCTAATCAGGTGAAACTGTTCTAATAATGTAATAATGATAGAAATAAAATGCACAAAACATGTAATGAGCTTGAATTTCTGGCTCAGATCATGAGCCCCTTACTGCAAAATTCAGACTTATATTGAAGTGGGGAAAACCACAAGACCTTTCAGGTATGGCCTAAATCAAATCCCTTATGATTATACAGTGAAGATGATGAATAGACTCAAGGGATTAGATCTCTGAAAGAGTGCCTAAAGAACTATGGACAGAGGTTCATAACATTGTACAGGAGTCAGTGACCAAAACCAGCCCAAAAGGGGAAAAAAAAAAATGCAAGAAGGCAAAGCAGTTTTCTGAGGAGACCCTACAAATAGCTGAGTAAACAAGAGAAGCAAAAGGTAAAGGAGAAAAAGAAAGATACACCCAACTGAATGCAGCATTCCAGAGTATAGCAAGGAGAGATAAGAAATCCTTGTGAAGAACAAGGCAAAGCAATAGAGGAAAGCAATAGAATGATAAAGACTAGAGAGATCTTTAAGAAATTGGAAATATCAAGGGAACATTTCATGAAAAAATAGGCACAATAAAGGACAGAAATGGCATGGACCAGAAGCAGAATAAATTAAAAAGAGGTGGCCAGAACACACAGAAGAATTACACACACACACACACACACACACACACACACACACACACAAGGTCTTAATGACACAAATAAAGGTCTTAATGACCCAGATAATCACAATGATGTGATCATTCACCTAAAGCAAGACATTCTGGAGTGTGAAGTCAAGTGAGCCTTAGGAAGCATTATTATGAACAAAGACAGTAGAGGTGATGGAATTCCAGCTGAGCAATTTCAAACCCTGAAATATGATTATGCTATTCTGACTCAGCTGGTAAAGAATCTATCTGCAATGCAAGAGACCTGGGTTCAATCCCTGGGTTGAGAAGATTCCCTGGAGAAGGGAAAGGCTACCCACTCCAGTATTCTGGCCATGTTAGCAAGGTAATGCTCAAAACGCTTCAAGCTAGGCTTCAACAATACATGAACTGAGAAATTCCAAATATACAAGCTGAATTTAGAAAAGGCAGAGGGACCATAGATCAAATTACCAATATTTGTTTAAACATAGAAAAAGCAAGGGGATTCTTTTTTTTTTTTTTAGTCTACTTCTGCTTCATTGACTACATAAGAGCATTTAACTGTGTGGATGACAACAAACTGGAAAATTCTGAAAAAAAAAGTTTATTTAACTTATATGTAGAGTACATCATGCAAAATGCTAGGCTAGATTAATCACAAGCTGGAATCAAGTTTGCCAGGACAAATATCAACAACCTCAGAAATTCAGGTAATACCACCATAATCACAGAAAGCAGAGTAAGATCCTCTTGATAAAGGTGAAAGATGAGAGTGAAAAAGCTGACTTAAAACTCAACACTCAAAAACTAAGATTATGGCATCTGATTTCATCACTTCAGGGCTTCCCTCATAGCTCAGTTGATGAAGAATCTACCCGCAATGCAACAGACCTGAGTTCGATTTCTGATTTGGGAAGNAAAAAGCTGACTTAAAACTCAACACTCAAAAACTAAGATTATGGCATCTGATTTCATCACTTCAGGGCTTCCCTCATAGCTCAGTTGATGAAGAATCTACCCACAATGCAACAGACCTGAGTTCGATTTCTGGTTTGGGAACACTCCTGGAGAAGCAAATGGCAAGCCACTCCAGTATGCTTGCCTGGAGAATACCCATGAACAGAAGGGCCTGGCATCACTTCACGACAAACATGAAAAAATGGGAAAAGGTGCAGACTATTTTCTTGGACTCCAAAATCACTGTGGATGGTAACTGCAGCCATGCCATTAAAAGATGCTTGCTCCTTGGAAGAAAAGTTATTACAAACCTTAGCAGATGTAAAAAAGCAGAGACATCACATTGCTTACAAATTAAATTTCCATCTTGTCAAAGCTGTGGTTTTTCCAGTAGTCATCTATGGATGTGAGAGTTGGACCACAAAGAAAGTTGAGCACCAAAGAACTGATGCTTTCAAACTATGCTGTTGGAAAAGATTCTCAGCAATCTTCTGAA
The DNA here is from genome assembly GCA_006410735.1 of Raphicerus campestris. Classification (NCBI taxonomy): domain Eukaryota; kingdom Metazoa; phylum Chordata; class Mammalia; order Artiodactyla; family Bovidae; genus Raphicerus; species Raphicerus campestris. Next base: position 24,442 of record SJYW01009912.1, on the reverse strand, counting down.
CAGCAAGGAGATCAAAGCAGTCAATCCTAAAAGAAATCAACCTTGGATATTCTTTGGAAAGACTAATGCTGAAACTGAAGCTCCATTACTTTGGCTACCTGATGTGAAGAATCAACTCACTGGAAAATACCTTTTTGCTGGAAAAGATTGATAGCAAGAGGAGAAGGGAACGACAGAGGATGAGATGGTTGAATGGTATCATTGACTCAATGCACATGCATTTGAGCAAACTCCGGGACATAGTGAAGGAGAGGGAAGTCTGGTGTGCTGCAGTCCATAGTGTGGTAAAAAGTTGGACACAACTTAGGATGAATGACAACAACAACAAAATTGTACAGAGGCCCTCTGTACACCATAATTCTGTAACGTGTAAAATATTTTATTTATGATCTATTTCTGTTCTTTTAACTTAAAATTTTTTATTATGCAATATGCCTTTTATAAGAAAAATGTGTTGGAGATTGATATATTAAAAATCTTACACTGTCCTTTTCTCAGTTACTTCAAAACTCTGAACAAGTAATCTATAATATTTTTTTGATGATTTTTATCCACCTAAATGGCAGCATCATTTCATTACAGCAATGAACATTTCCTAAACACAAAACCCAAGCATTATGTTTATAGTTCTTTAGTAGGAAGAGTTTGTAAAGACCGCTGAGGACAGTGGGTACAATGTTTTTATCTCTAAATAAAAAAAAAATAAGGATAAAATGCAACAGTCAAAGTGAGCTACAATATAAAATTGATATAATTTCACTAGTTAAGTCTTAGTATTGAATGTATTTAGTATTTGCCTGAGAATATCAATAGATCTAAATGAGTATTAAGACACAGCATGAAGAGTAGTAGGTATTTTCCCCTTTGCTATTTACCTACTTTTATAAATATATCTCTAGAGTCAATTCCACAGTTGATGTAATTGGTAAAGCACAAAAGGCCACTGAAAGAACCTGGTAATTCTGAATCAATTGGGCTATGTTTATTTACATTGCCTACATTTTTGCTAATTCTTTGACCTTGTTGTGACCATGAACTTTGTTGGTTTCCTCTCTAACTTGGCACAGAGAACTCTGGTAGCAAACCCAAATGATGGAGAAGGAAGGAGAATGACTCCATTGTGATATTTAAATCTATTGCAATGTTTTTGAAACTCTTTGAAGACAAAAGCTCTATGAAGCTATCTGAAGCTCTAAGAAATGCTTATCTATTCTTTATGCATTTTCTACACCACAATTTCCAAAGGCATTCTAATAAATTTGATAACCCTAGGGCACAATGTTTTTCAAATTAGTTAACAATCTGGCAATAATAAGTAATACTTTATTTCTATTTTTATAAAGAACAGTGTCCTCCCTCTTATAATACAAATCTTTTCATTATTTATTGTCTCCTCAAGATCAGTTTAACACACAGCTCAAAATTTAGAGGTAGTTCTTTATATATGTTGCATCATCTGATGGCTTTGTTTGAGAATATATAAAGTATCTACATCAGTCAGTGGATCTGCAGACATAATGACTGGGAACATGTGAATCATCAAATGGAGTTTCTGGCTTCTGTGAGCTTCTCATTTCCCACTTGCACTAATGCATCTTCCTCTCATATAGCTGTGATTTTAATAAGATAATAGAATCACATAATTTTTAGTGCTGGAAGAAACTGCAGAAGTCTCTACCCCCTTCTTTGGAAATATTGATGAGGGTATAAACACTCAAGCTACTTAAGAGTTTGGGTGCATAGTCACATATTACAATAGCATCCATTCTGACCCAGTCTTTCTTTTTAATCCAAGATATTATCTATTCAAAATAACTTTTATAATTTTTGTATTTGATAATTCAGTACAGTTCATCTGTCTCTTTTACTGAACAGTAAACATTCAAAGAAATGGAAACAATTTTAAGTGATGTTTACAGTTCTAATAAAATACTGAGAGAAACAATTTATTTTTAAGACATTTGAATACTTTTTAAGGTATTTTTAAGAACTTTGCTAGCTATGTATGTCAGAAAATTAGACATATTCTATAATTAATGTCTAATATTATGAAAGGAAAAATAAAATCTATTTCCTACATGATGAAAATCATCTGAGAGAGTCCAATCTTCTGCCTAATGTTCCACTAAAAACTGGCCCTATTATCATCAAAAATTAAAATGCTCCTTCTAGTTACAGACATTGTTCCCTTTGATTGTTGGTGTGCATTGATATTCATGAGATCAATACGTAATTTAGTATCAGTATGTTTAATCATAATCAGCCAGAGTCCTCCGTTTAGCTAAATCTATAAAATGTGCTATAATGATTCTAAAATGTTCAGGAATCACTGCTTCTATGCATACAGAATGTTGTGTTAACTTACTGATAGTAACTAGAAGCAGACAAACACCATCTGGTGGCAAAAAAAAAAGAAAGGTTTTAAATCTATCCCCCTTTCATGCTTGGTTCATTGATAGTGTTTCTCTAGGGAAGAAAATTGACTTGACTTTCTTTCTGTACCCTAACAACTAAAAATGCAGTTCCTTTAAATTCCACAGCATCAATAACCATTGTTCTTCAGGCTTAAATAAAACTATCAAAACTATGGAGCAGTCAACTAAGTTTCCTTGTCGTATCAGACCTCAATGAAATCTTTTAAGTAAGAGCTCCTTAGTCTATATGCATGTCATGAATAATAAGGAATGGTGCTAAAATGGTTGAACCTCAATGTCAACCAATCAGAATGAAAATCAATGTTCAACATAAAACTATAGAAAATTTCAAATATTAACTAATATTTGATTTGGATAAGAATAGGTGCACATGTGCACACTTATCTGAACCTGAGTGTGTGTGTGTGTGTTGACACAGGGCTTAGAAAGATAGCCTTCTTCAACATAATACAATTTTTTTAAGTGTGTGAAAGGGTAGAGGAAACAACCATGTCCACTCTTACAGGGATCCATTGTTATATTACCGTTGTATACTTTTTATTCCTTAACATATCTGCTTGAACCCTATATTGAAATATGTCACCAGAGATGTCTCCACTTGCCTCCTTGTTTTTCTTGTGTTTTAACCCAACTTGTTAACTCCTTAATGCACATGGAAGAATTAAGCTATATGTTCATGAAGACCTACTCCTTTCAATATTCAGGGTGGTATATTGGACCTAAGGCAGACCAATGTTCTGGGCAGTTGCCACCAGCATTATGTAGCCTCATCCACCTCTCCTTAGAACATGGTTTCATAATTCACCTTAAGGTCTCCACTTCAACAGACATACTTGATAAGATCAGGCTTTCTATTTCTTCTCACTGAACAAGGTACATCCAAGAGGGGATTATGTCATGAAAATATCTTTTTCAGTAGCCAATGCTGAAGTGTTTAGCACTCTCATGGGAAGGGAGCCTAGGAAATTTCTAGAAGATCTTTTGAGCCAGTGAAAAGAACACAACATCCAGGCCAGATTGCAAGCAGGGTGGAGAGACCCCAGACTGAGATCTGACTATCCCTAATTTGGATATCTCAGTTTTCACATTCTAGGGAAAGTGAAAATTAGCCAAGATGGCACGGTCTGGCTCTCTCATCCCATGGCCTCTCGCTCTTGCCCCATGTTCTGTAAATAATGATTATGTAACAGCTGAGATCACTTATACCACTGCACGTGCACATCATGAGGTTTATGTGACAGCTGGGACCACTTAGAGCACTGCACATGTGTGTCACAACATACTCACTTGGTCATGGGTTGCTTTGTGTAGTATGCCTGTTTGAGCTTCATGTGAAAGCCCTGGCTGCTACAGCACTGGGGCTACACTGGAGCTGCATCATGGTTATGTTTTATAAGGCTGTGTTATGGCTATGCTGTGGCTCCATCATGTTTATGTTATGGCTGCTGCTATGGCTGCTGTGTTAGCCAGGAGAGAATAAACATGTCTGCAGCTCCCACAGCTCATCAATTCTTCTTCCAGCTTCTTAGCTTGTGTCTTGCTACCCTGGGTTCAGCAAACAGTGCAAACCGTGTGAACAGCAAGAAATTCAGCATCACAAACAGGATCAGCAAGACACACACATATTGGCTACTTCTATATACTTGAAGTTGGTATGTCCTTAGGTAGAGTTAAAGCTGGAACATTGAATCAAACAACAGAAATCACCTTCATGGTCTATTGAGGCAGGGAAGAGTGTAGAAGCAGGAAGTTCCAAGTTGCATCATAGTTCTAGGCAATTTTTCTATTCAGAATGAGGCCTACTTTCAAGGCAAGAGGGGAATGGCAGAGGCCTAAAAGCCTCATTTAAGTTTTGGGGCATCAGTATAAAATACTAGGGCTGGAGGTCTAAGGGCAGCAAGAAGAATGCCTATGAATTTCCAGAGGGTGGGAGGAAAGGCCAAAACCCATGTCTCTGGATTAGTATAGTAGATTTAGATCCCAAAAAATAAAGCCTTAGAGGTGTCTGGTGATTTCTCTGGGGCCATTTGCAAGGGTAGTAGCTAATCAGTAGAAGTCTGGCCACTAACTTTTATTTTTTTATTTTATTTATTTTTGCATAGTCTGTGACCGTTAGTCATTTAGTTGTGTCCAACTCTTTCCGACCCCACGAACTGTAGGCCACCAGGCTTCTCTGCCCGTGGAATTCTCCAGGTAAGAATACTGGAGTGGATTACCATTCCCTTCTCCAGAAGATCTTCCCCAACCCAGGGGTCAAACCCTGGTATCCTGCATCACAGGCAGATTCTTTATCATTTGAGTTACAGGGAAGCACCTTGCATAGTAGATACTTTCTTATTTTTTGTATAGTATATTTCCAGGAGACTTTTATTTCCTGGAAGTAAAATATTTTTTACTTTATTTTTATTATATATTAAATATTATAAAAATATTAATATATTTAAAATATTAAAATATTTTTTACTTTACTTCATTTGAAGTAATAGTTCAATCATCGGAAAAGCTCCTAAAAACATTTGATTAGTCTACAAGGTTGATGGGAATGCAGCATATCAGAAGCCAGACCTAGGTCTTGTTTAGGTTAGCAGCATGGTTCACCTCCAAAGATGAATTGTAGTATGGTGGTACACTTTGTCATTAGCTACTTTTAAAATGAATTTTCATAACAGAATCCCATCTTGCTCTGTTCAATGAGACGGAATAGCAAGCTCGCTTTTGTAACAGGTTTAGGAACTTACATAGCCTCTTCAGAGGTGGCTATCTAGAAAAGAGAAGAGCAAGGGGACAAGTAGGGGCTTCTGAGAAGGTACACAGAATACTCGTAGAGGCAGTACAGGATGATGAGTTGGTTGAGTACATGGGCTGATGTATGTTGTGCCTTTAGCAACTAAGGTTGAAGAGCAGACTTCTATATGTGACCACTGCAGTTGCAGAGGAATTT
>SJYW01009890.1:0-14304 GCA_006410735.1 Raphicerus campestris | reverse complement strand
CTTTTTTTTTTTCTTTTTTGGCTGCACCATGCTGCATCTTAGTTCCCTGACCAGGGATCAAACCCATGTCATCTTGCAGTGAAAGCATGGATTCTTAACCACTGGACTGCCAGGGAAGTCCCTACTGCAACATCTACAGATGTTTCTCAAAAAATTATGATGTTTAATTCCTAGGCTCATAATCAAGGTCCATTTGAGAGGAATCCAACTTTTTTTTCAGATCAGTACTGCTGGAATTTTAGAAACATTGAGGAGCTGAGCAGATGGGGAGTAGAGGGTGTCTGTACACAAAGCTAAATATTTTTTAGGATGTTATCCATGATTGGCTAAATTTTTCCCAGACTGTTACAATATAGTGCACTCTGCTTTGTAGAAATGTCATTTTTAAAAACGTAATGGAAATCCTAAGGGTTAGGGGAGCTGGTCTCATTTTCTCTCTTAAGTTTTAAATATAGTAACAGTTGATTCTAAATATAAAAAAAAAATAATAAACTGTTGGTTAAATAAAAAGTACTCCCTTATTTCCCAAACCCATTCTCCAGATTTAATTACTGCTAACCATTTAGTGAATATCTTCTCAAGTCTTTTTCCAAAATATGAAGAATCACAGGAATTCCCTGGTGGCTCGGTGGTAAAGAACCCACTCGCCAATGCAGGAGTCACAGGTTCCATCTGTGATCCAGGAAGACTCCACCTGAGGTGGAAAAACTAAGCCCACACACCACAATTATTGAGTCCATGCTCTAGAAAGAGGTGACTGCCAACTGCTGAGCCCACATGCCTCAACCAGTGGAACCCACACTCCCTAGAGCCCGTGCTCTGTAAAAGAAAAGTCACCACGGTGAGACACCTGTGCCCCACAACTGGAGAAAGAGCTGTGTAGCAATCAAGACCCAGCGCTGCCAAAAATTCAATTAATTTTTTTATGAAAACACACATAAAGAAGATTTTCAAACTGTTTACAGCAGGTGAAAAATGAGTTAATATTTATAAAAATAGTATCACATGTTAAAAATTGTTCTGTTTCTGTTGCTAATTGATATAATTCAGCCCAATACCTAAAGATACACATACTAAACATTTTAAATACAGAGGTCTACACTATGATTGCATCTGATGCTTATTCAGTCATCCCTCCCTTTGTGGACATTTAGGATAGTTATGTTTTTGCTACTACATGTAAGGCTGCAATGAAAATCTATCCCTGCTGGGTACATTTTTAAATGTAAGTTTCTAGACCAAATGGCATGTGAATTTTATTTAAATATTTGCTTATCTATTTCTTTGGCTGAGCTGGGTCTCACTTGTGGCATGAAGGGTCTTTCAGATGTGGCATGGGAACTCTTAGTTGCGGCGAGTGGGATCTAGTTCCCTGAGCAGGGAGCAAACCTGGGCCCCCTGCATCGGGAGTGCAAAATCTTAGCCACTGGACCACCAGGGAAATCCCTGGTTTGTGAATTTTAAATATTAACTTCTAATTGTCATCAAAAAAAAAGAATACTAGTTACATAAGGCCTCATGTCTCTGGACCTCTTGGAGAGAGGTGTGATACTTATTAATCACTTCAGCAGTTCTCGCTTACTTTTCTTATCAAGCTTTCAATGGAAATGAAAAATGGAGAATTATACTGTTCCTTTAATTTNAGAATACCAGTTACATAAGGCCTCATGTCTCTGGACCTCTTGGGGAGAGGTGTGATACTTATTAATCACTTCAGCAGTTCTTGCTTACTTTTCTTATCAAGCTTTCAATGGAAATGAAAAATGGAGAATTATACCATTCCTTTAATTTGCTGTATGCTTTTATAATTTGAGAACTACAGACATAATGCCTGATAAACCATGAGCTTTTATGTTTTAAAATACAGTATTAAATTCTTTACAATGCATTTTTATATAGTTTTTTAGTTCACATAGTTTCATATCTCTTGACTAAAATCAATATTGAGATTTTTAAGCCCCTGCTGCTGCTGGTCTCAACTCTGGCCTTGCATTGGAAGCATCTGGAAACTTAAGAAAACTGCCTGGGAAGGGGTTGGGGGTAGGGTGGAGTGGGTGGGATAGGAGGATAAAGTTTTAAATCAGAATATCTGCATTCAAGATTGGCAGCAAAGACTGTGTGAACCATGCCTTCAGAGTTATGCTGCAAATCTAAAAGGGCTCTAAAACATAAAAACAAGTGATTTAGATAAATAGACTAAACTACACATACATAGTCAGGTTGTCATTTCCTGTTATATTCCTAAACTTACATGATTTTTCAAATAATTTTTTTAATGTGGACTGTTTCAAATTTCTTTATTAAATTTGTTACAGTACTGCTTCTGCTCTTTTATGGTTTTTTGGGTTTTTTTTTGGGAGGTGAGGCATGTGGGGTCTTAGTTCCCCTACCAGGGATCTAACCTGCAACCCCTGCATTAGGAGGCAAGGTCTTAACCACTGGACCACCAGGGAAGTCCCCTCAACATGATTTTATTTCACATTAATTAATAATCAAACAGCTCAACTGTGGCATATTAAGCTGATCCCAAGATACTTAATATTCACTTTTAGGAGCTGGAATTAGTCATCTTAGCAAGAGTGTATTCATTTTTAGGAGAACACTTGACCCAACTTTAACTTCTAGTAGGTTTAGACTATGCATATTCTCCTTTATGTGAAAAATTAAAATTACAGGAGCTAGGATTTTAAGAATGCAGTTCATGGGCACAAGCAAGAGAAAGGAAAAGATAAACTGGCATTTGGCTCCTAGGCACTTCTTGATCAGCTTTGGAATGTGTTTTGGGCCAAACCCAGAATAAATAAATGTTATATGGACATGTGATTAAAAGAATTGCAAATGACCCCCAAATTTTCTACTAATTTATTTTTATCTATGGCTAAGAGTAATAACAATAAATCAACCATCAATTATAATCTCTGTGGTTAGTTTTATTTTGAAGTCTTAACATTATATTATTGTGGCTGCCAGAAGCAGTGCTATAAAATCCAGAGCACACTAGATGCTCTGTGCATTTTATCTGATTAAGTTCCCACAATCCCTCTGCCAGGTAAATATGTTTATGTCAATGTATACACTTACTGGACTTCCCTGGTGGCTCAGAGGGTAAAGCGTCTGCTTACAGTACAGGAGACTTGGGTTCGATCCCTGGGTCAGGAAGATCCTCTGGAGAAGGAAATGGCACCCCACTCCAGTATTCTTGCCTGGAAAATCCCATGGATGGAGGAGCGTGGTAGGCTACAGTCCATGGGGTCCCAAAGAGTTGGACACGACTGAGCAACTTCATTTCATACACTTACCAAGATTCAGAGCAGTTAAAACCTTGCCCAAGGCCACATGACTAGCAAGAGGCATAGCCAGGCTACACCTTAAGATTAAAGCTGAGACTACTATGATATCAAGAACTCCACTCTCTCTGATACTCAACCTTGCTGACAATCCAGCTCTGTTTATTTATAAATTGATCATTGAATTTGATCATTGATGTGGAGGGGGGTGGGGAAGACAGACCGAGTTAACAGACTGCCACACAACAGAACATTTAAAAACAACCTTTGTAAATCCAAAACAATGTGAGTTTAATTTAGACAAACACTTGTCACTAAAGTAAATCTCTCTTACTTGCTAAAATTAGCAGAATCCTTAAATAAAAATCTATGTAACTTTATAAAAAGCTCTCAATATAGGTCAAGACTACAGCAATAAACAAAACTAACCTGATATTCTCTCCACTAAAGTATCATTATGACCCTTTATTGTACAGACCTTTTTAAAGTATTCATAAAATAGGGACAAATGACATTTGCATCTCAGTATTACTGCTGTCTATGCAATGGTTGATTTTTTATTTTTCCTGTAGCTGAATGTGGTCCTTCAGTAGATAACTTTCCTACAGTCATTGTAATTTTGGCTTCCTCACCTTTCAGGAAAGAGCTATACAAAAGAATCATCACCTTTCCCTGATGTTTAATCAGGACTCAGCATGCTAAGGTCCTTTTATGAAAGCGCCCTGGCAGGAAATCAAAGCCCCTTTCTTCAAAAAACAATAAAGCATAAAACAGAGGGATCCATCTGTCAATCAAGACAGATTTCTCTTTCAGGGAAAAAAGAAAAAGACCCTCAAAGAATGAAAAGCTTTCACACTAATTAATATCCATTAAAGCTCCTACCAGTTTAAAGTCTTGAGCAGAGTCAAGAATTACCCAGCTAATTCAATTCCAGAAGGTGTTTTTGCATCATACATCTGGATTGACAAGAGAAAGTACTTCCCTAAAGAGGACTAGGATAATTAATTCCAATTTGCAGTTCATATTTGCAACCAGAACCTCAGTATGTCAGCCTTTACAAATTTCCTTGGAGTATGACATTGTAATCAATTATTCAGATTCAGATCTAATTCCATACACATCTAATGTGTACCCACATAATACCATGCACTATGTTAGGTTCTAGAAACATGGAAATGCTTAATTCATTCTCTTCCCTTTGAACAGTGTAGAATCAATTGGAATTATTTTCCTGAACAGCTTTCAAACATCCAATTTTATACATGCCAAAGTCAGCTAGGTTAGAACAAAGCTACTTTATATCTTGTGCCTGAATTCCCTCTACATCGTGCCTCCCAAGTGGTTATCCAGCTCACACTGCACATTTCTCAAGAAAGTCTGTTGGATCTTTGGACAGCTCTAATCACTTTGATAGTTGCCAATATAATTGCTGATAACAGCTAACTACCTCCAATTTATTTGGGAAGCCCCTTGGGGCCTGCAGGACAGTAGAGAAGAAATTTTACAGTGGTCAAAAGATGTATCTACTTCAGTAGCTAAGAATCAAATGCACAGAGCAGTAGATTAGACGAAAGCTTAGCAATCTAAAGTCAATTCAGAATTTTTCTCCTCCTTTAGACCCTGATTTTCTGTCACCTGCAAACATATAGTATGCAAATGTCACATATATCCCTCCTCTCTCACCCTCAACTTACATACAAGAACTATAGAATAGTAACTAAACATACAAGAACTATAGACTAGTAGCCATTATATAGATAATCCAATCAATAAACATATTGCTATGATTTCTGGCCATCTTCCTCCAACAGAGGAAGATGCCATCTAAATGATACCAACAGAGAAGTAAATGAGCCAATTATCAAAAAGGGCCCAAGGCCTTGACTAATATATTACTTTTGAACTATAGTCAGAAGTCTATAAAGACTATATGATGGAAAAACTGCACTCTCTGTCTGCCTATATTGATGGCCAACTTAACCAAACCACTTGGACTGGTTCATTACTGGGTTTCCTTCCACCCAACTATGCTCCCCGATGTAGTTCATGCTTACAAGAAATCTGAATAACCCTACAAGGGAACCTGTAAAATAGACTTGATCTTCAGGGGAAGACCACAGTTAGCCCATCCAAAGACAGGAGAAAAAGCACAGTCTGCTCAATATTCTGTCTGAACAGATTTGGAGTTGAGACAACTGTCTCTCTAAATTCTTTTACAGTCATTCTGATGAAATTACACCAAAGAAAATGATAAGAAAGTGATTTAGATATGATACGAATGTGTTTCAGAGACATACTATTGTCACTTTAATACAGACATCACTTCTTGTAAATTATGAGTTGGAAATGATACACATTTCTGTGTTAAATACCAAAGAGCACCAGCTTACCATATTCGAACAGCCCATGCACACGTTCCTTGCCTTCTGTACTCACTCCCACTGAGTGATAGCATGTCCCAAAGTGATCTTCCACTACTCTCTCCACTAATCCCGCTGGGTTCCAGCCTCACTGGGCTTCTGATTCTCTGAAAATATCATGTCCACCCCACTCACTCACCAGTCACCTAGCAAACATTTAATGAGCACCTACTTTTGCTCAGCGCTGGGGACGCATAATAAGACTGCTGGCCCAAGGGAGATACACAGCCTGCCCCATGGCATCCCCATCCCATAAATATTCTCCCCAGGTCTCTTTACATAGGTTTATTCCTAGGTATTTTATTCTTTTTTGTTACAATCGTCAATGGGATTGTTTCCTTCATTTCTCTTCCTGATTTTTCATTGTAAGTGTATAGGAATGCAAGGGATTTCTGTTTTGATTTGGNGTCCTTTTATGAAAGCGCCCTGGCAGGAAATCAAAGCCCCTTTCTTCAAAAAACAATAAAGCATAAAACAGAGGGATCCATCTGTCAATCAAGACAGATTTCTCTTTCAGGGAAAAAAGAAAAAGACCCTCAAAGAATGAAAAGCTTTCACACTAATTAATATCCATTAAAGCTCCTACCAGTTTAAAGTCTTGAGCAGAGTCAAGAATTACCCAGCTAATTCAATTCCAGAAGGTGTTTTTGCATCATACATCTGGATTGACAAGAGAAAGTACTTCCCTAAAGAGGACTAGGATAATTAATTCCAATTTGCAGTTCATATTTGCAACCAGAACCTCAGTATGTCAGCCTTTACAAATTTCCTTGGAGTATGACATTGTAATCAATTATTCAGATTCAGATCTAATTCCATACACATCTAATGTGTACCCACATAATACCATGCACTATGTTAGGTTCTAGAAACATGGAAATGCTTAATTCATTCTCTTCCCTTTGAACAGTGTAGAATCAATTGGAATTATTTTCCTGAACAGCTTTCAAACATCCAATTTTATACATGCCAAAGTCAGCTAGGTTAGAACAAAGCTACTTTATATCTTGTGCCTGAATTCCCTCTACATCGTGCCTCCCAAGTGGTTATCCAGCTCACACTGCACATTTCTCAAGAAAGTCTGTTGGATCTTTGGACAGCTCTAATCACTTTGATAGTTGCCAATATAATTGCTGATAACAGCTAACTACCTCCAATTTATTTGGGAAGCCCCTTGGGGCCTGCAGGACAGTAGAGAAGAAATTTTACAGTGGTCAAAAGATGTATCTACTTCAGTAGCTAAGAATCAAATGCACAGAGCAGTAGATTAGACGAAAGCTTAGCAATCTAAAGTCAATTCAGAATTTTTCTCCTCCTTTAGACCCTGATTTTCTGTCACCTGCAAACATATAGTATGCAAATGTCACATATATCCCTCCTCTCTCACCCTCAACTTACATACAAGAACTATAGAATAGTAACTAAACATACAAGAACTATAGACTAGTAGCCATTATATAGATAATCCAATCAATAAACATATTGCTATGATTTCTGGCCATCTTCCTCCAACAGAGGAAGATGCCATCTAAATGATACCAACAGAGAAGTAAATGAGCCAATTATCAAAAAGGGCCCAAGGCCTTGACTAATATATTACTTTTGAACTATAGTCAGAAGTCTATAAAGACTATATGATGGAAAAACTGCACTCTCTGTCTGCCTATATTGATGGCCAACTTAACCAAACCACTTGGACTGGTTCATTACTGGGTTTCCTTCCACCCAACTATGCTCCCCGATGTAGTTCATGCTTACAAGAAATCTGAATAACCCTACAAGGGAACCTGTAAAATAGACTTGATCTTCAGGGGAAGACCACAGTTAGCCCATCCAAAGACAGGAGAAAAAGCACAGTCTGCTCAATATTCTGTCTGAACAGATTTGGAGTTGAGACAACTGTCTCTCTAAATTCTTTTACAGTCATTCTGATGAAATTACACCAAAGAAAATGATAAGAAAGTGATTTAGATATGATACGAATGTGTTTCAGAGACATACTATTGTCACTTTAATACAGACATCACTTCTTGTAAATTATGAGTTGGAAATGATACACATTTCTGTGTTAAATACCAAAGAGCACCAGCTTACCATATTCGAACAGCCCATGCACACGTTCCTTGCCTTCTGTACTCACTCCCACTGAGTGATAGCATGTCCCAAAGTGATCTTCCACTACTCTCTCCACTAATCCCGCTGGGTTCCAGCCTCACTGGGCTTCTGATTCTCTGAAAATATCATGTCCACCCCACTCACTCACCAGTCACCTAGCAAACATTTAATGAGCACCTACTTTTGCTCAGCGCTGGGGACGTATAATAAGACTGCTGGCCCAAGGGAGATACACAGCCTGCCCCATGGCATCCCCATCCCATAAATATTCTCCCCAGGTCTCTTTACATAGGTTTATTCCTAGGTATTTTATTCTTTTTTGTTACAATCGTCAATGGGATTGTTTCCTTCATTTCTCTTCCTGATTTTTCATTGTAAGTGTATAGGAATGCAAGGGATTTCTGTTTTGATTTGGTATCCTGTGCCTTTAATAAATTCATTGACCAGCTCTAGTAATTTCCTGATGGTATCTTTAGGGCTTTCTAATAGTATTAGACTGTTGAGTCAGTTCTAGTGAGGTGGATGAAACTAGAGCCTGTTCTACAAACTGAAGTCAGAAAAACAAATATCGGATATTAACGAATATGCATGGAATCTAGAAAAATGATACTAATGAACCTATTTTCTCAGCAGGAATAAAGATGCAGAATAAAAACAGACTTATGGACACAGTGTGGGAAGGAGAGTATGGGACAAGCAGAGAAAAGAGCCTAAAAACACATACATTACCATATGTAAAACAGACAGCTAGTGGCAAGTTTCTGTATAACACAGGGAGCTTATAGCCCTGTGCTCTGTAACAACTTAGAAGGGTGGGATGGTGTTGGGGGTGGGAGGGAGCGGACATATGTATACTATGGCTGCTTCACATAGTTATTTGGCAGAAACCAAGAAAACAAGCAATTATCCTCCAACTAAAAGTAATTAAAAAAAAAAGAAATTAGAAAAAAAAAAATCCTCCCCACGCCTGGGTACCAGGCCTCTGCGTACACCAGGGGTAAAGCCTATACCATAGTCTGATTGAAATGTTATGTGTCACAGAGAAGGGACAGGAGGGAGAAACAAGAGAGCTTATGGAAGACTTAAAACAAGGAACTTTCTTCAGGCGTCTTGGAAAATAAGTAGGGTGTTTTCAAGCTGACAATACCCCACAGGCAGAGGAGACAGAATGCTCCCAAGTATCTCTTGAGAATGTGGGAAAACAGGAGACAGAATAAGTCTGGAGCTATAATCGGGAAGCAGGCTGGGGGACAGTCCTAAAGGCCTTGTTGCCTGCCCCACAGGAAATTCTGATGAAGATGGGTGATACAGTCAGAAGTACAGAAAGATGATTTTAAACAGTCAGACTTCTAATCTAATTAGAATACATAAAATAGAAATGGACTATATTAGACATGGGAAACTTGACAAAACCACACATTTAATAACAGCTTATGCTACTCCTAATCAAGTATAAATTACCAAAGCAACTAGAGGCATTAGGAAACCTAAATAAGGTTCAGTTCAGTTCAGGCGTTCAGTCGTGTCCGACTCTTTGCGACCCCATGAATCGCAGCATGCCAGGCCTCCCTGTCCATCACCACCTCCCAAATTTATAATCACTGAAAACATTTTTCAGGCTATTTAATTTTAGATACTTTTTACTATGAAATACGTCAAATGTGTATAAAAGTGAAAAAGTATACAGTAAACCAACTCCCACATGAATATGAAATATGCTTCCCACACTGTCCCTGGGATTATTTTTAAGGACAACCAAGACATTCTACAATTTCACCAGTAAGTAATTGGAACATTTTTTTTAAAGTTACTATTTTAATTTTATTGCAGCATATTTGATTTATAGTGTATGAGTTTNAAAAGAAACTTATGGTTACCAAAGGGGAAAGGTGGGAGAAAGGATAAATCAGGAATTTGTGATGAACACATACACACTACTATTCATAAAACAGATAGTCAACAAGGACCTACGGTATAGCAGAGAGCTCTACTCAATTTCTGTGATAACCTATATGAGAAAAGAATTCAAACAGAATGAATATATATATATATATATATATATTCATTCTGTTTGAATTCTTTTCTCATATAGGTTATCACAGAAATTGAGTAGAGCTCTCTGCTATACCGTAGGTCCTTGTTGACTATCTGTTTTATGAATAGTAGTGTGTATGTGTTCATCACAAATTCCTGATTTATCCTTTCTCCCACCTTTCCCCTTTGGTAACCATAAGTTTCTTTTCAATATCCGCAAGTTTGTTCCTTTGTGAGTAAGTTCATTTGTAACTTTCAAAAGTAATCAGATTGCACGTAGAAGTGATATCATATGATATCTCTCTTTCTCTGTCTGACCTCATTTAGTGTGATCATCTCTAGGTCCATCCATGTTACTGCAAACGGCATTATTCCATATTCTCTTGTCCACATGCATCGCATCTTCCTTATCCATTCCTCTGCCAGTGGTCATTTAGGCTGCTTCCATGTGTTGGCTATTGTAAACAGTGCTGCAGTGAACATGGGGATGCAAGTTTCTGCTCGGATTATGATTTTTCTCAGGAGTGGGATTGCTGGATCATAGAGTAGTTCCATTTTTAATTTTTTACGGACCCTCCATACTGTGCTCCCCAATGGGTGTGCCAACTTACATTCCCACCAACAGTGTGAGTGAGTTGCCTTTTCTCCATATCCTCCCCAGAACGTATTGCCTGTAGACTTTTTGATGATGGCCATTCTGACTGGTGTGAAGGGATACCTCATTGTAGTTTTGATTTGCATTTCTCTGATAGTGATGCTGAGCATCTTTTCATGTGCTTTCTGGCCATCTGTATGCCTTCTTTGGAGAAATGTATATTTAGATCTTCTGCCCATTTTAAAAATACTTTCTAAAGACTACTATTCCAAAACCACCTTTTGGGTGAATTTGTTCAAACTTTGTACCTTCTACAACATTGAAAAGGATGGAATGGTTTGTAAACTGAGTAAGAGCTAGGCATAAACTAAGCCAAAAGCTGAACTCCTCCAAAAGATGGAAAAACAAAAGACTAGAGATTAATTTTTCATGTGAATATAAATATAAATTCACAAATATTATTAAGTCAGTAAGAATACTGCAATAATATAAAACATTACAACAAAATCTGTTCAATGATGCAAGTTAATGTCAATATATATTTTTAAATGAAGCCCCAATATATTCTAAATTTAATCCCTGAAATAACTAAGTCAAAAATTGGGGGAAAATATCCCAACAGATGACCAAATAAACCCTAGAAATATTTTAACATTTATTTCTAATTTTAAAATGTCTAGTAATATGCAATAGTAAGCATTTTCCTTAATATCACACTGGAGACTAATATTTGTGAGATTCCATTTAGATCCAGAACTGAGATGAGGATAAAATGTAAACATTCAGAAATTATCACATAAGGGTTTACATGAATGAAAGCACAATATTTCCCTAAAGAGCAGAAAAGAAGACTTCAATATAGAGAGATACAAATGTTAGTATATAATTAGAAAGAGTATTGCAAGTAATCTATTCCTAGTAGAAATATAAGTTCCACTAGAAATTATATTGAAATTTTAACAAATAAATCTAAGCTTCATATGGAAAAAAGAAGATAGCCAGGTATTTTTTACATGATGTGTACTATTAGATATTGAAAATTCATCTTAATGTTACAATGGATGCTACTTACAAGGAATACACAGAACAATAAAAGGTCACATCTTATAAACAGCCAGGATTATATAATGGATCCTTTATGCTCATCCAAAATAACATAAGAAAGATGAAACTTAAATATGAAAAATATAATCATAAACATTCGAGGCAAAAATACAGATATATATTTGAATAATTAGAGTGAGGAAGATCTTTGTTAGGAAACCATAAATCACAAGAGAAAGCCAGAAAGAGATATTTGACATGAGAAATAAAAATTGGCATATGTGGCAGAAATAGTTACTATTCTTAATATAAAGAAATATATATATAAAATCTCAAATCAGATATGTATCAAGCATACACATCTCTCAAATCATATAACAAAGTAAAAAATACTGTCAAAACAATTTGGACAAATATTATGAGTAAACAAATCATAATTAAGAAAATATAAATAAATGACAGAAGAGACAAAAAACTGAAGCTCATTAGTAATTAAGTTAGTGGAAATTAGAATGATACTATAATGAAATTCCATTTTCCTCGCATCAAAGTACCAGAGCATTTAATTAATTATTTATTTATATTACAAATATCAGTATTAGGTAAGGATCCAAGAAGGAGCACTCTCAAATACTTCCATTTGACATAAAATTGCTACGAATGTGTTCAAGGTAATCTGGCAATACATACCAAAAGTATTAAAAATATGCATATAGCTTGACCAAGAAATATATATTTCTAAAATTATCCTTGAAAAAATAATGTTACTGAAGTACATGCATGAGTGAAGAAAAGATGTTCACAAAATACTAAGCAGATTAATCAAATTAGAAGTGAGCTTTTATTTTGTCAAATATGATGAATATTATTGATATAGCAATGTTACTTATGGTAAACTTGAAAATATAAGCAAAAATAATCACTGTAATTATTAATAGCATTTTTGGGTTGGATTAATTATAGATTCTTTGAATCTCATTTTGATGAAACTTATTTCAAAATTTTCTGGATTGGACATGCATGTATTATTTGGGGAGAAAAGTCATAAAACTCATCATTCACAATAAACTGATCTCATGAAATATTTATTTTAAAACCCGTAGTGATGTCTACTAAGATCAAGTGGTCCCATGATCAAAGGTTGGGAGGAATACACTCCGGGCTGTGGAGGGGGGGGCGGTTGCAGAGAGGAGGGGTAGCTAGGAAGTGAACTTCAGGAATAAATGCCAGCGATTCTTCAGAAATTAAAGTCAGCTAGAGTAAGTATCTCAGAGAAGGCACTGGAGACCCACTCCAGTACCGTTGCCTGGAAACTCCCATGGACGGAAGAGCCTGGTAGGCTGCAGTCCATGGGGTCGCTAAGAGTTGGACACGACTGAGCAACTTCACTTTCACTTTTCACTTTCATGCATTGGAGAAGGAAATGGCAACCCACTCCAGTGTTCTTGCCTGGAGAATCCCACGGACGGGGGAGCCTGGTGGGCTGACGTCTATGGGGTCTCACAGAGTCACACTTGACTGACGTGCCTTAGCAGCAGCAGCAGCAGAGAGAGTATCTATTTTCTTTTCATTGGAGGGTGCTGGGATGGAGGAAAGTTTAAGATTTCCAGTCTGGCCAAGCAGGTGTCAGATAATATGGATGATAAGTAAGATCCTGTCTCTCTGCCCAGTTTTTCAGAAGCCAAGTTAAAGCTTCCTTTCTCAGAGTGGAGTCCTTTATCCCTCAGGCCATAAGACACCAAAGTCCTCCAGATTCCAGCACAATTCATTCCACCATCATCCAGTACTCGACAGTCATTCTGCCTTGAGGTATGTCTTATAATGTTATTTTTATCATCACTTAATTTTTCTTACTTTAATGTCTCTGGTGTGGCCAAGCAGTAGCGGTAAAGGAGAAGCAAATCAACGAGGAAGCCTTCAAAGAGCGCCCTTTCAGGAGAGGAACACAGCTCAGTGCGTGGCCCCCTGGACTGCTATACACCCCGCGGCGGCTTCTGCCTTCTCCCATCTCTGCTCCTCAGACCACGTTCATGTGAGTCTCATTTTGCCTAGCTCCTATGTCTTTTAGTTCCCTTGGTTCTGGTATCCTAAATTCTTACCAATAGTCAACCTGAACTTCCCTGAGACTTCAGGAAGTATTGGTCATTTGCAAAATCCACATTGGCAATGAAAGTAACACTTCATAACAATTCGACCCTATCTCTAATAAACACACACACTTACAACCTTATTTTCCCCAACTACACTGTCAGGTATTTGAAGTAATGGGTTATATTTGATGACGATGAAGGTGATGAAGAAAATAAAATAACACACCAGCCAATGTTGTTTATGAGTTCTTAATANAAACACACACACTTACAACCTTATTTTCCCCAACTACACTGTCAGGTATTTGAAGTAATGGGTTATATTTGATGACGATGAAGGTGATGAAGAAAATAAAATAACACACCAGCCAATGTTATTTATGAGTTCTTAATATATGCCTTGCACCTACATGTTAATGCAAACCCTGATGTGCCTTCAAGTGAAGTATTACCATTACGCCTTCACCTGCACACGTGCTAAGTTGCTTCAGTCATGCCAGTTTCCGCCCTATGGGCCACAGGCAGGAATACTGGAGTGGCCTGCCATGCCCTCCAGTATCAGGGGATCTTCCCAACCCAGGGATCAAACTCGCGGCTTCCCTCTCCTGCACTGAGAGGTGGGTTCTTCACCACTGGTGCCGCCTGGGAAGCCCCAGTATCTTTTAGCTATTTAATAAACTATGCCATCACAGACTGGGTAAACTCAGAGGTTTAAAGGA
>SJYW01009887.1:155171-202775 GCA_006410735.1 Raphicerus campestris | reverse complement strand
AAAAGAGTATTTTTTGTTGTTAATAAACACATAATGTGGAGAATTCATGACAAGAATTTATTTGTTTATTATTTATTTATTATTATTTTTGGCCACACAGTATGTGGGATCTTAGTTTCCCAACCAGGAATCGAAACTGGACTCCTTGAACTGGCAGTCTGGAGTCTTAACCACTGGACCACAAGTCAAGTTCCCATGACCTTAATTTAGAATGAAGGTGTTTTGAACTGAAAATGATGTTTGATGCTCAAAGGAGAAAAAAGATACTACTCATGTCACCTAGAAGTATCACACCTAATAGCATGATCTGAGAAATTATTAATTTAACTCAGCAGACGTGACGTTATTAGCAGACAGAAAATGCCACAAAGCCCTGTAACCCTTTCAAACCCTATAAACAGGTCTCCACTCTCCTGCAACACACTGTTTGCTTTTCAAGCTTTTTATTTATGCAATTAAACAAAAGGCAGATGGTAGGGGTTATACTTGTGTTCTAATTCTAATCGGCTTTTTCTTTGCTTTCTGCAAAATGAATTCATTTCACTAGCCAACTCTCAGGTAATTGACTAACCAATCCTTTCAGCAAATCTACAGAATTTATCTAGGACAACATTATTTAGAAACACTGTTTTTAGGGAGCTCTATAGGGCTAATATTGACTAAATGACTAGCTTGGAGAAACTGAGAATACACTATTAGCTCTTGGGACTTACAGAGGCTGCTGAAAAGTACATTTCCCTGAGTCCCTTGTGAGTCAACATCCACTGTTTGCTGTATGAAGAAACAGGACATTAGAGATGGTTAATGGAACATATGGGAAAAGGCAGATCTGGACCAGATTACAGGTTCCATCCCTGCTAATTAATTGACTTTGAACAAGGTACCCAAATTCTCCCAGCCTTGTGTTCTTCATTTGTAAAATAGTTGCTGACAAAAATACCTGCATTATAGAGTATTTATGCATTTTAAATAAATTAATACCATAAAGAACTTTCTCAAACTTTAATGTTCAAGCAAATCAGTAGGAATTCTGGCAAAAATGCAGATTCTGATTCAGTAGATGTAATTCAAGACCAAGATTATGCATTTCTACAGGATCCCAGGTATTTCAATACCTCTGGTCCTCAGATCATCTTTTCAGTAACAAGGCTTTATAGAAGTTTACTCAGATCTGGCACTCTAAATATTTGCTTTATCATGATGATTATTATTTTTTATTATGACGATTATTATTAATTAAGGACTCCAAAGAACTCTGCATGCAGAATTAGCAACTCAGCTACTGAGTGCTTCTGTAATTCCTTACTAACCCAGAGAAGCTGAAGCTGAAGCTCCAATACGTTGGCCATCTGATGGGAAGAGAAGACTCTTTGGAAAAGACCCTGATGCTGGGAAAGATTGAAGGCAAAGGAAAAGGGGNAATTCCTTACTAACCCAGAGAAGCTGAAGCTGAAGCTCCAATACGTTGGCCATCTGATGGGAAGAGAAGACTCTTTGGAAAAGACCCTGATGCTGGGAAAGATTGAAGGCAAAGGAAAAGGGGACAGCAGAGGATGAAATGGTTAGATAGTGTCACCAACTCAATGGACATGAATTTGAACACTCTGGGAGACGGTAAAGGACAGAGAGTTCTGGTGTGCTACAGTCCACGGGGTCGCAAAGAGTCAGACCTGACTTAGCGACCAACAACTACAACAACCCAAAGAAAAAGTGTTTTTCAAGAAAAGTCTGCATATAGTAAAATTAAAATAACACTGGGGTGGTAAGATAAGTAATGGCCACTGAAAGATATCATGTCCTCTCTCAGTACCAGATATACAGATACCTGAAACCTGTAATGTTACCTTAGAAGGGAAAAGGGATTTATTTTGCAGATGCAATTAAGTTTAGATTCTGGAGATGAGGACACTGTCCTGGATTTTCTGAGTGGGCCCTAAATGCCATCGGAAGTGTTCCTGTAAGAGAATGACAAAGGGAGATTAAACATACATATAGAAGAGACGGTGATGCGAAAAAAGCGACAGAGATTGGAGGTAGTGACCAGAAGTCAAGGAATGCTGGCAGGTTCCAGAAGCTGAAGAAGGCAAAGAAGGACTCTCTAGAGCGTCTAGAGGGAAGAGAGCCCCATTCTTGATGGTTCCATTTCGAAGGGATGGCTCCCAGTTCCTTGAGAAAAGTTTACATCTTAAAGGATCAGAGAAAGCAATTAGGATTACAAGGTTTCTAAAGTAAATATTCTAAGCAAAGGGGAGACTTGGAATAAGCCTGTCTCTAGCTGGGGGTCCATTAGGCCGTCTTGGCCACCCTAAGACATCCATCAGAAAGAAAGGAAAATGAATGAGTTGCAGCCAATAAACCAGTAATGNAAAGTAAATATTCTAAGTAAAGGGGAGACTTGGAATAAGCCTGTCTCTAGCTGGGGGTCCATTAGGCCGTCTTGGCCACCCTAAGACATCCATCAGAAAGAAAGGAAAATGAATGAGTTGCAGCCAATAAACCAGTAATGGAGATAAAATGGAATCATAAGCAACACTCAATTTTTTTAAAAAAATTGACAGAAAAAGAGGAAAAAATGGAAGAAGAAACAGAAGACTAGTATAACACTGGATTTAAATCAAATTGTGTAAATAATTACATGAAATATAAATGGTGCAAACATCCCAATTAAAAGACATTACTTGTGTATATTAAAAGGAACAGAACTACATCAGTTCAGTTCAGTTCAGTTGCTCAGTCGTGTCTGACTCTTTGTGACCCCATGAATCGCATCACGCCAGGCCTCCCTGTCCATCACCAACTCCCGGAGTTCACTCAGACTCGCGTCTAAGAAACCCATTTTAGCTTTAAAGGCACAGATAGTAAAAGAAAATAAAAGGATGGAAAAATACAACCAAATGAAATCTGGAGAGGCTCTATTAATACCACACAAAGAAACATCAGAAGAAGGAATATTACCGAAAAGTGTTACACAATAACCAGGGAGTCAGTTCACCATGAAGACACAAGGATCTTCAGTGTGTATGTTTGTAAAAACAGAGCTTCAAAATCCACCAAGAGCTATCACATGGTGTCCTGTGAGCAGCACTGGTACCACTTGGGAGCTTACCGAAAACCCAGAGCTCAGGCCCCACACCTGCCCTGTTTATTATAATCTACACTTATAACAAAGATCCCCAGGTGATCTGAGTGAACAGTAAAATACAAGAATATTGATACAGTGCATCATGTCACATTTCTAATAAGGAATCCATTTATGTTTCCATAGCCCTTCTCCCAATGGGGATTAAAAAAATGATAACTGTGAAGTGATGACAAGTTAATTTGATTGTGAAAATTATGTCACAATATATACATATACCGACTCATCAAGTTTATACCTTAAATATGTAGAATTTTTAATTAAATGTCAACAAAGGAAAAATAGTCAATTAAATACATTTTCCTCCACAAACTCTGCAATAAGATAAAATAATTCAATAAACCTATACATAACTCAGTCCAATAATTTCAATTACTTTAATTTTTTTTAAAAAATAAACTTTTAATTTCATGCATACATAGAGAATGCAGAATTCAGCAGCGATATTTTACAATAAAGATTTGAAAGTTAGAGACTAAAAGATTGTTCATATGAGAAGCACACAAGTTATGAAAAATTGATCTGTCAATCTAAGAATTGGAAAATTTTATTCAATTTTTATTCAAATGAAAATTTTTATTCAATTCAACCCAGGATGAGCACTTCAGAAAGCTCTTCAGACTGTGCTTGGTAGAAGTCTAGGCACAGTTATACATCTTTTGCGACAGGGCTGTACATCAAATGAAGTATTATTGATAGTCTACATAATCCCAGTCTAAGTCTTCATGGCAGGTCTAAGTCATCATAGTGGGTCATATGACCTCTTGCAAGATCAAGAAAGAATGCTCTCTCTTAGCAGTTGCCTTGCTGGTGCTGGGAGAATGTTGCTCTTAATGGTTAAGCAGGTATTCCAGCCAATGTGCAAAGTTTGTTTGATGTATAACACAGATACACAGTGAATAGTGGGGGAAGAGAGAAGGCGAAAGGGCAGAGACTTTTTACATTTAAATTTTCCTTATCCTGCCATAAACTATTAATTTTATTTCACAATTCTAATATTACTTTTTAAAAAGTTGTTCATACTGTCTCAGCTCTCTTTAGTTATGCAATTGTTCAAAGATGTTTGAAACACAAATATGTTTCCTAATTATTTTATTGGTGAGCGGATTTCATAGTCTACAGTTGTTACCAAGTCCATACTTGTTTACCATCACTCTAAAGCAATGGTTCTCTACCCTAGCTGCTTTAACAGATGTTCTGATTTTGTTAGACTACAGTGGGTCCTCAGCATCAATATTTTTAAAAGCTTCCAAAATGATTCCAATATACAGCCTGGGATAAGAGCCATTATTCTAACAAATTAAGATTTTTAATTAAGGTAATAACCTTGATTGAACCTCATGTCTCTTATTCGTTTTACCTCTCCCTTTTGTCACCTTGCATATATGGTCACCAGTTTGTGATGAAGTCATCTGCCTCACTAGTCTGAGCAAGCACAAAAGAAAAGCAATATTATTTGACAGTTTACGGTGTGAATATTAGCATCAGACATCAGCACTGAATGGATGTTAGTATCTACACTTAGGATATTTTTGACAACACTTAGGATATTTTTGACACAACATGCAGAAAAAAAATTTGTTGGAAAGCTTTGATTTAAAATGGACTTACAATCATGCTCACATCAAAATGATAAAAATGAGAAGAATCCCAAGATATTAGTTCTCTTTTAAATTGAAGACAAGGAGAGTCTTCCAGTGGCTAAGACTCTTCACTCCCAATACAGGGGGCCTGGATTTGATCCCTGGTCAAGGAACTAGATCCCACATGCCNGACTCTTCACTCCCAATACAGGGGGCCTGGATTTGATCCCTGGTCAAGGAACTAGATCCCACATGCCGCAACTAAGAGTCTGCATACTGTAACTAAAGACGCTGCATGCCTCAATGGAGACTGACGATCCTTCATGCTGCAACTAAGATCCAGCATGGCCAAAAAAACAAATAACTTTTAAAAAAATTTTTAATAAATAAATTGAAAAGCAGGAGAGAATGGCTTTGAGCCTCCAATTAAAATGGAAGATGGTAATGATGACCCTGTAAATGAGACAATATAGGAGACACAAAAGTATAGAACGGACTTTTGACATCTGGNTCGATTAACCAGAATGTATAAACTTCAAAAATTACTAGAACTCAACACTAAAAAGATGTTAAGCGCAAACTACTAGATTTCCTCATGGCTTCATAACCTACTGATCTGTTTACTGGTTTCACTCAGTCTGGAGGACCATATTGTGAATATAATTATACCTTTTGTTTTCCCTTAAAAGGCATTATTTTGATGTGTTGACTAGGCTACTAATGAGCAGTGATTAGTTATACAATGTAATTTTCAAAAATCATGTGTAATGTAACTGAAAGGGGAGGGGTCTGGCTGCTCAAAGCCAACAAAAAATCAGGGTTGGTGGAAAGGAAAATTTGCTTTATTTTGGCTGCTGGCAACTGAAGAGGAGGGCGAGGGTGGACTCCTGTCCAAACGCTGACTCCATCCCACTGACATTCAGTGGGCTGGAGCTTTTAATAAGCCGAGGGAGGGGCCACATGAGAAACAGCACCGTCGGCTCTGACAACCACCTTAGTCACTGGTGGTCTGACCAGTATCCTCTTGTTTTAAGTACAGTTAATCTTTGGTTTCAAGGCTGGTTTGTTTCTACTTCTTGAGGCCAGTTTTCAAAAATTGACAGCTCATGTCATGGAGCCTCCAGGTGGGGCAGGGCTGGGCTCTGTGTGCATGCCTGGGGACCCCTGCGAGGAGACGGCCATGGCGGTCCTGGTCTTTAGGGTCTTCATCTCTCTGGAAGGCCCTGAAAGAACTGTGGCTGCCTCAGGGATGTGCCCTGGGAGAGCATATTTGCACTAAATTTGAGGAGTTCTGTGAGCTGCTGGGTGTGGGGTCCAGTCTTGGCAAAGTCTACCCCACTGGTGGACAGCTGGACCCCAGCTCCTTCCGCCTGGGGTGGCCCCCTAGTTAGTTTTTTTCTACAACCTGAAGTAACCAAAGAAGGTCCCTCCAGGGAAACACGCATACTTGCAGGGTCCTTCATGGAGGGCAAGACCAGCAAAGCTGAGAGAGCACTCCTTGAGGAGCCTTGACATTGGGGAGCTTTGACCTTGAGGAGCTTAGACCTTGAGGACACTTGACCTTGACTTGCTGGTGTTATGTGAGGAGATCCTTGTTGGGACAGTGGTCAAGTGGCACTGGTGTTTAAGTGAAGGTGTGGACATTGATCACTCTTGTGAGTTGAGACTGTTGGCCACATCTGGGTTCCCCAGGCACACAGTTTGAGAACCACTGTCTCAGAACCAACACCTTCAAAGATGGAGGCAGAGAGCAAGACCCCAGGGAAGCGAAGGGTTTCTTGATATTCTCGATGGTTCTTTTTCATTTCTGCTTAAAAGTTTGGTGGCTCAGACAAGGCAGGAGAGCCAGGTTCAATCCCTGGGTCAGGAAGTTCCCCTGGAAAAGGGAATGGCAACCCACTCCAGTATTCTTGCCTGGAGAATCCCATGGATGGAGGAGCCTGGCGGGCTATGGTCCACGGGGTCATAAAGAATCAGACACAGCTGAACGACTAACACATATGTCATGGCTACAGTCTAGTCATCATGTAGTTAACTTCACCACCAGGTAGAGACTTCAGTATCTATAAGACAGCTCACAGGATATGGCTCAAAATATTATCTATAGACCTTGAGAAGGAACTAAAAGTTCTTACAATGCTTAATGATGAAACTATTGGTATTTGGTCTCCTGTCATGGGTTTCCTTTCTTTCTGCATGTTCTCACTTCTCTGATTTAACTTATTCTCTGGCTAAAGTTTTTCCACAGACAAAAGGCAGGCAGACAACATGGGGAACAAGGACCATAGGATCCTCCTTCATTTCACTAATACTTGTAAGAGTACAATATTTTAAATGTAAAAGTGATCATGGACCTCACTAGGGCCTGACAGGGGCAAAAAATTTGTTGCAGATTTGGAGGTGAGGGAAAATTGTGTCTTTAAGAGAAAATGGCTCGTGTATTAATATAAAAATTGAATTACTTTTATGATCACTAAAGATTTTTGAGTTGCAGAAATGTTATAAACTACATTAGCAGGATGCATTAGCATATCTAATGTTTTAATAATGCCATACCGTTGAACAAAAATTTATCATTGACAAAGACACTATTGACACTGTGTATTTTATCTAAATTGGAGAATCCTGCAAGCTATATAATTGTGGTTTGTCTCTTTATGCCTCTTAATGTTGAATTATTTACAAGATTTTCTATTGCAAACAAGCATTTAATACAAAGAAGTACTTCTCGCTCCAGTGGCTTAGAAACACATGGTGTCCATCAGCCACTGTGCTGGAGTCAGAACAAGGTTTGCACTTTTACTTAGAAAGTAGCCCTTCTCAGCCTGTATTCCAGGGTGGGCTCTTAGTTAAAAATAATAATAATTGTAAAAAATAAAAATACAATTTAAAAAATAAATGGGGATGCTGTAGTGTGGCTTCTACCTGCTAACCCATGACCCATGAATAGCTACCAGCTCCCTCATGGCATCCAGTGCTCCCTTCATAGCACTTGGTGTGTTAATTGCTCAGTCGTGTCCAACTCTATGACCCCATGGACTGTAGCCCAGCAGGCTCCTCTGTCCATAGAATTCTCCAGGCAAGAATACTGGAGAGGGTTGCCATTTCCTTCAACCCCTCATCTTTATATACTTTTCTTTTTTAAAAAAACTTTATGGCCACAGTACTTGGCATGTGGGATCTTAGTTCCCTGGCCAGTGATGGAACCCCATGGCCCCTGCATTGGAAAAGCAGGGTCACAACCACTGGACCACCAGGGAAGTCCCTACATCTTCCTATGTATCACCCACACGTGTCAGGTTGTCCCACCATACACTGAGATCATATAAAATTATGTGCCTGGATAACTGCTTAGTTTCTATGTTTAGTCCTCTTATGTGCATGTACTAAGTCACTTCAGTCATGTCCGACTCTGTGTGACCCCCTGGACTGTAGCCTGCCGGGTTCCTCTGTCCACGGGGTTCTCTAGGCAGGAATAATGGAGTGGGTTGCTGTGCCCTCCTCCATGAGTTCCATGAAATTAAGGACTGTGAGAATTTCTTCCCACCATCATCCCACCAGGGTACCAGAGTGTCTGAGACACAGGAGGTGCAAAACAAATACTTTAAGTAAATCAATATTGGTGCAGATGAAAAAAAAGGGTCTATCACTCTGAAATGCAACAAAATCCCCACTGTAGCTTTCTCTACATCCAAGGCAGTCAGCAACTCTCCCCACCAACCTGAAGATTCAGTCAGTTGGTCCTCTCTGGTCCCCAATTCAGTAGGCTATTGAGTGCCCTTCCATGGGTAGGAGCTAGGGGGTAGGGGGTGGAAGTGAGGCAGGAAGGGGCCTCACTGGCTCCCCCATGTTTCAGTGATGTTCCTTGTTTAATTTTTAAAATTAATTATTTCAGTTTTTCCAGGGGTCATTTATGGATGTGAGAGTTGGACCATGAAGAATGCTGAGTCACTGAAGAATTGACGTTTTTGAACTGTGGTGTTGGATGACTCTTGAGAGTCCCTTGGACTGCAAGGAGATCCAACCAGTCCATCCTAAAGGAAATCAGTCTTGAACATTCATTGGAAGGACGGATACTGAAGGTGAAACTCCAGTATATTGGCCACCTGAAGAGAAAAACTAACTCGTTGGGAAAGACCCTGATGCTGGGAAAGATTGAAGGCAGAAGAGAAGGGGACAACAGAGGATGAGATGGTTGGATAGCATCACTAACTTCACGGACATGAATTTGAATAAGCTCTGGGAGTTGGTGAAGCACAGGGAAGCCTGGCATGCTGCAGTCCATGGGGTCGCAAAGAGTCAGACATGACTGAGCAACTGAACTGAGCTGAACTCAGCTGTGTCAGGTGTTAGCTGAGCATGAGGGATCTCCCTTGCATCACAGAGGGTCTTCCATTACAGACTAGTTGTGGTGCGTAGGCTCAGTCCCTGCAGCGTGACGGCTCTGGAGAACTCGTCCTTCAATAGCTGAGGCACCTGGGCTTAGTTGTCTTAAGGCAAGTGGGATCTTAGTTTCCCAACCAGGGATCAAACTCAAGAACCCTGCATTGCAAGATGGATTATTAACCACTGGATCACCAGGGAAGTCTCCCTGCTGAATTACTTCCTAAAAATTTCCATTTGTTTTCATGGTGTTCTTTTCTACTTTGGGTCTCTAAAACTCATACATACATACCAATGGAGTATATCACAAAATTATATGTATTATACATTTTCAAGCTGATTAAAAAATCCAGTTTTTAAAGTGTATTTCTGGATACTCAATGGAACTCACCCCTTTGCTTATAAATAACAATTACAATTCAGACATTCATTAATGGATTTTATTAATCTGCATTATTTCCACATTTTCATTATTTGTTATTCAAAATAAAATGATGGTTTTACCACAATTCACACAAATCAACTGATATATTAATTCAGACCAAAAGAAGCTGCTCAAATGAAAATAGCATTTTCTAAAATGGGTAGGTGTCACATGAACCACTCAGGTCTAATTCTCATTATAATTAAAATAAAATGATACTCATCACAGAGCAAGTCCTAGTGAGACGGACGCACACTGGTGTCCTTGTAATCTTTCCTCCCTATAAAACCCTTCATCACCAGAAACCTGAAGCAATGCATTTCTGAAGTTAACCAACTCTAGGCTGCAATTTTACCTTAGCACTGACAACGTCCCCAAGTAAACAGATTATAGATGAAACAGTGTATAATTTATAGTCATGATTTAAAGTAAAAACATGTGAGAAGCCCCTTAGATAGTATTTTCCTAGTTAATAAAAGATCATGTGAATTTTTCGCCCACTAAGACTTTTATCCTTTTCCTATTTTTTCTTCCAATCATTACATTTTTTTCAAGTCAACTGGAACCTTTACCATTCAAACATACCTGTTTTTATTTTTCCACATTATCTTCTAACTTTTGTCCATACCAAATACATTTTAGTTATAATACTTGATATTTTGCTAACTCTATCTTTCACTTAACAGCCTGTGCTCACCATTTCTACATTATGAAATCTTCATTATTGTTTTTCATGGTTGTCTAATACCCTCTAATTTCCTTAAGCATAGACTTATTTTTTGCCTTTGGGGGCATTTATTATTTTTATGCTATTAAATACATTTTTATATATCATTTTTTCATTCTCTCAAATTGTTTCCTCAGTAGGTTTCAAGGAGATAAAATAAGGGTCAAAGCATGTGAATGTTTTTATGATTCATTCTGTGCTTAGTTATTTAATCATTTTACAAAAAGAATGGGTTGATTTCTATTGTTCAAGGAGTCTGAATGTATCCCTTTTACAAAGACCTCACCACAATTCACTTTTAGCTTTAATTTTTTAAATTATAACAAATGTAAGTGTCACTCTTTAGTTATTATCAGTGGAGTTGAACACTATTCCATATGTTTATTCTACAGTATTACATGCATTGTCTATTCATCTATTCACATTCTTAACCCACCATTCTTTCTTCCATTTTTTAGATCTGTTTAACTGGGAACTTCAGTCATGAAAACAAATCTCTTACCTGACCTAAATGCAAAAGGCAACAGAAACAGAATTTGCACAAACTTGTCATGTTACCTTAGAGAGCTGGGCTGTCACCAGAACCACATTAACAGAAGAATAATCTCTTCCAGGGAAATACTAATACCATCATCTGTTTACCTAAGTCAGTCTTTGGCGTTGAAAAAACAAAACGTATTACTCCAGATTTAAGGGCCAAGCTTGATTAGAAAGTTATAAACCTTACTTCTAAATCACCAAATAGTTTTTCAAAACACACAGTGATTGGTCATTAACAGTGAAACAGACTAAATGTAAGCAAGCATCCAGCGAAGGAGCAGAGAACACCGATGCAATTCACACACCGTATAATCGATCTGGTGTACACAACGCCCATACGGAAGAACAGAGCTTGTGATACTCTAGATCCTGCATTTACTGGGTGAGGGACACGCCCCACATTACTTGACATCGCAGAGAAGGGCAACTCCACGCAGCACCCAGTGTTCGGGGGCCTGGGCCGTCCTGAGGTCTACAGCAGCGATGTAGTTCAAGTCTGTTCGGACCGGCTTCTTGTAGATGGGACAAGAGTATAACCGAGGATCTCTCACAGCTACAACAAAAACCATCAAAAATCTTGGTGAATTTCTCATTCATGCAGCCCCCTACAGAGTGCAGAGCCAAATGTGTGCATCTGGAAGGTCACAGTGGGCTTGGCAGAATGAGGGAACTTCCTCCTGAGGTCAGGCAATCCCTAGATGTGAAGTAGATGCTATCAAACCTTTCCAGGGTGTGTGTGACAAGTTACCCAGATGGCCTCACATTTGCCCCACCCACCTCATGTCCCACAACCTTGACACTAACCCCAGTCCATGCAACATGACCACCCGCTGCTTCCTCTCTCGCCTTTCCACTTGTCACTTCAACTTTGCACCTCCACCCTGCCCCCCATACCTCCTCCCCCTCAAAATCTTGTGCCTTCACACCTTCTTTGTTTTTCCTATGTGGTTTGCCTTTGGCAAAAGGTACCTGTCCCTTTTAGTCAGACACCAGCACCACTGGTACTTCACTATTATTACTGCAAAATCCCTTCTTCAATCCTTTTGGCCATAGTCCAAACCACATTGGGCTTCCCTGGTAGGTCAGTGCATAAAGAATCTGCCTGCAGTGCAGGAGACTTGGGTTTGACCCCTGGGTCAGGAAAATCTCCTGGAGAAGGAAATGACTACCCGCTGCAATATTCTTGCCTGGGAAATCCCGTGGATAGAGGAGCCTGGCGGGCTGCAGTCCATAGGGTTGCACAGAGTTGGACACGACGTAGTGACTAAACTACTACCAAACCACACTGCAAATCACAGGACAGAGGATGTTCCCCACCCCACCAGAGTTCTCCATGTGTGGGGAGAAACACAAATGGCGGGAAGCAGAGCGCCGCAGCACAATTCAGCTTTCTGAGAGTCAATCTTCTTTTCTGGGGTAGGTGAATAATACATGGAATCTCCACGATCACATCTGTCAGGAGAGACAATCTCTGTATCCATCCTGTACAGGTCCTCTCTTGGGCTTTCTCTCCAGCCCTGGAATCCCCATGCTGAGGATGGATGCAGATCTCTTGTGACTTCAAACTTATACAGTTTGGAGAAGGGACTTCTTTTTTTAAAAAAGAGTATAATTTGCGAATACCAAACTTAAGTTTTGGAAAAAGCCCCCGTGTTGAGTAGCCCTGGAGTTTAAGCTTCAGTAGCTTCCTGTTAAATTCACTCTATCCATTATAGTTTATTTGCACATCTTGTAACATCCATCTTTGGAAGCAGTATATTATTCCTTTTTTTCTCCCAGATTATAAACCATTTCAGGACAGAAGTTATGTCTGCATTCCTCCGTGTACTTCTCTGGAAGGCCAATGTTATAAATGACCCTAACATAACTACTGAAATGAAAACACATTTAACTAAGAGGATAACTTTGGAGAAATAGTGTTATAAATATAGAACTTTCAAAATGTAATATTAATATATTAGTGATGCTGAATTTATTTCCCCAAAACTAATTTCCTCAATAATTCAGGTTTTCCTAATACATCAAAAAATAAGGCAGCACCAGCAGTTAAAGTCTCATTTTTGGACCCAAGAAAACCTTCAACCTGCTGTGCTGTGTGTGTGTGTGTGTGTGTGTCTGTGTGTGTGTCTGTGTGTGTGTTCAGTATTATCCAACTCTTTGATACTCCATGGACTGTAGCCAACCAGGTTCCTCTGTTCATGGGATTTTTCAGGCAAGAATACTGGAGTGGGTTGTCATTTCCTTTCCCAGGGGATTGTCCCAACCAAGATATAGAATCCATGTCTCCTGTGGCTCCAACTGCCAATGGGAAGCCACCTGGAAGCCTCTCCACTATAAATTCAATTCATTTTNTGTGTGTGTGTCTGTGTGTGTGTCTGTGTGTGTGTTCAGTATTATCCAACTCTTTGATACTCCATGCACTGTAGCCAACCAGGTTCCTCTGTTCATGGGATTTTTCAGGCAAGAATACTGGAGTGGGTTGTCATTTCCTTCTCCAGGGGATTGTCCCAACCAAGGGTTAGAATCCATGTCTCCTGTGGCTCCAACTGCCAATGGGAAGCCACCTGGAAGCCTCTCCACTATAAATTCAATTCATTTTATTGGAAGAAAGTAAACATTTGCATATGATAGCACTTTACAAAAGTTTCAATAAAATTAGTTTAAAGCCACAATTCTTAATCAGGTGTGATTTTTTTTTTTTTAACCAGGGTACTAAATCTAGAGACTTATTTGGTTATCACAACTGGGAAGGTGCTACTGGCAACTGGCGGCTAGAAGCCAGGGACACTGCTAACATCCTGTAATGCACAGGACAGTCCCTCACAACAAGACTTATCTGCACCAAAAGTGTCACCAAAACCAAAGTTGAGAAATTCTGTTCTAAAACAATGTCACAGATATTTTACAGTACTCTAAAATGAAGCATTTGCTTAATTCCATGAAATTAATTCCTAGAAACCATCTAAGTTAATGCAATACCTAATTTTTAAGTCTAGTTACTATTTTTTAATCAATCACCATGAGAATATTATAAGATAATAATAAGGCAAACATATGAAAATTCTAGCTGAGCTATTTCAAATCCTAAAAGATGATGCTATTCAAGTGCTGTGCTCAATATGTCAGCAAATTTGGAAAACTCAGCAGTGGCCACAGGACTGGAAAAGGTCAGTTTTCATTCTAATCCCAAAGAAGGGCAAAGTCAAAGAATGTTCAAACTACCACACAATTGCGTTCATTTCACATGCTAGTATGGTTATGCTAAAAATTCTTCAAGCTACGTTTCAGCAGTATGTAAACTGAGAACTTTCAGATGTACTAGCTGGATTTANAGGGCAAAGTCAAAGAATGTTCAAACTACCACACAATTGCGTTCATTTCACATGCTAGTATGGTTATGCTAAAAATTCTTCAAGCTACGTTTCAGCAGTATGTAAACTGAGAACTTTCAGATGTACTAGCTGGATTTAGAAAAGGCAGATGAACCAGAAATCAAATTGCCAACATATGCTGGATCACAGAGAAAGCAAGAGAATTCCAGAAAAACATCTAACTTCTGCTTCATTGACTGTGCTATAGCCTTTGACTGCAAGGATCACAACAAACTGGAAAATTCTTCAAGAGATGGGAATACCAGACCACCTTACTTGCTTCCTGAGAAACCTATATGTAGGACAAAAAGCAGCAATTAGAACCAGATGGAACAATGGACTGGTTCAAAACTGGGAAAGCAGTACATCAAGGCTGTATATTGCCACCCTGCTTATTTAACTTATACGCAGAGTACATCATGAGAAAGGTCAGACTAGATGAATTACAAGCTACAATCAAGACTGTAGAGAGAAATATCAACAACCTCAGATATGCAGATGATACTACTCCAATGGCAGAAAGTGAAGAGGAACTAAAAGAGGAGAATGTGAAAGCTGGCTGGAAACTCAACATTCAAACAACTAAGATCACGGCATCCAGTCCCGTCACTTCACGGCAAACAAAAGGGGAAAAAGTTGAAACAGTGACAGATTTTCTTTTCTTGGGCTCCAAAATCATTGCAGATGGTAACTGAAGCCATGAAATTAAAAGATACTTGTTTCTTGGAAGGAAAGCTATAACAAATTTAGGGTATTCAAAAGCAGAGATATCACTTTGCCGACAAGGGTCCATACAGTCAAAGCTGTGGTTTTTCAAATAGTGTACAGATGTGAGAGTTGGATCATAGAGAAGGCTCAGCACTGAAGAACTGATCCTTTTGAACGCTGGTGTTGGAGAAGACTCTTTCAGTTTCTTGAAGAGCAGGGAGATCAAACTAGTCAGTCCTAAAGGAAATCAACCCTGAATATTCATTGGAAGGATTGACATTGAAGCTGAAGCTCCAATACTTCAGCCATCTGATGTGAAACTCTGACTCACTGGAAAAGACTGTGATGCTGGGAAAGACTGAAGGCAAAAGGAGAAGTGGGCAGCATAGAATGAGATGGTCAGATAGCATCACTGACTCAACAGACACAAATTTAGGCAAACTCTGGGAGATAGGAGAGAGGAGCATAGCATGCCACAGTCCACGAGACTGAAAAGAGCAGGACAGGGCTTAGCAAATGAACAACCGCAAAATGAAAATTTCTTTTTTTTTTTTAATTTTTTTTACTTTACAATATTGTATTTGTTCTGCCACACATCAACATAAATCTGCCATGGGCGTACACATGTTCCCCATCCTGAATCCCTGCCCACCTCCCTCCCCATAGCATCCCTCCGAGTCATCCCAGTGCACCAGCCCCAAGCATCCTGTATCGAACCTGGACTGGCAATTCGTTTCTTATATGATACTATACATGTTTCAGTGCCATTCCCCCAAATCATCCCACCCACTCCCTCTCCCATAGACTCCAAAAGACTATTCTATACATCTGTGTCTCTTTTGCTGATTAAATAAGTGAATGACTCAATTTGAGGAGTGCAATTAATAATAACTACACTAACTGATGTATTTAAACCTTTAATCCTAGGGTTTGAACATATAAGATATTTAACTAATTGTTCTTCTTGATACACATTTCACTAATAATCATTCTGTAACTCGAAAAAAACCCTTAGAGTCTTATATTTGAAATAAATGATAAACATAAATTGCACCTTGAGAAGTACTTGATTGTTTGGGTTTTAATCCCAGAAGAAAAATACAGTTGGGAAAAAAAATGGCATTCTTTTCAACAAGCAGGTAAAAAAAAGGCAATTCTCGGAAATACTTATCCAATTTTATTTATTTTTAATTGCTTCAGAAGGGAAGGTATCCACGCCAAGTCACAGCATGTAACAACCTTCTGCAGCAGGATCAGAAACTACCAAAAATATAACTTCATTGTAAAAGTGCTGACAGATGCTTTATAAACAAGCACATAAACATCTGAAACTATTACTCCTGGTTAGACAAAAAAAAATGAAGACAAAAATAAGCACGCTAGGTAGGTAGAACAAATCAGCTAAATATGTTTAAAACCTTGGGGCTCCAGAAAAACAAGCAGAGAGAAGAGGGTGTCTAAACCGGTGAGCTATNGATGAGAGAAAAAGAAGAATATGAGTAGAAGAAGGTGAGAAGAAGAAGAAGTAGAAAAAGAAGCAGAAGGTGAGAAGAAGCAGAAGGTGGTAAGAAGACAAAAAAAGTGAGAAGAAGAAAGTCAGAAGAAGAAGACGGTGAGAAGGAAAAAAAGATGTAGCAGAAGAAGTATAAGAAGAAGAAGAAGAAGTAGGAAAATGAGAGACGAAGAAGAAGAAGAAGGTGAGAAGAAGAAGAAGAAGGTGAAAAGAAGAACAAGAAGCTGATTAGAAGAAGAAATTGAGAAAAAGAAGGATAAAAAGTAGAACAAAATGAGAAGAAGATGAGAAGAAGAAGAAGAAGAAGGTGAGAAGATGGTGAGAAGAAGAAGAATAATAATAAAGTGAGAAGAAGAAAAAGAAGAATTAGAAAAAGTTAGAAGGTGAAGAAGGTTAAAAGAAGAATAAGATGAGAAGAAGAAGAAGATGGCGAGAAAAAGAAGAAAAAGAAGGAGACCAGCAGAAGAAGAAGGTGAGACGAAGAAGAATAAAAAGGTGAGAAGAAGAAAAAGAAGGTGAGAAGAAGAAGAAGAAGTAGGAAGACGAAGAAGAAGGTGAGAAGAAAAAGAAATAGAAGAAGAATGTGAGAAGAAAGAAGAAGAAAGTGAGATGAAGAAGAAGAGGAAGGTGAGAACAAGAAGAAGAAGAAGATGAAGAGAATACGAAGAAGTTGAGAAGAAGAAGGTGAGAAAAAGAAGAAGAAGAAGAACAAGAATGTGAGAAGAACAAGAGGAAGCGGAGAAGGAGAAAAAGAAAAAGAAGANGGTTGGATGGCACCACTGACTCAATGGACATGAGTTTGTTCAAGCTCCTGGAGTTGGTGATGGACAGGGAAGCCTGGCGTGCTGCAGTCCATGGGGTCAGAGTCAGACAAGACTGAGCAGCTGAACTGACACTGATCTTTCCTAAACCTTCCTCTTTTCAACTTTCTTGGATAACAGAAGATCTACTGTTTGGTGTGTCGGTGGGCTTACTCTCCTGGTGTGGGTAACACCCTCATGAGAAGAAACATAAATAAATGTTTAGGGATATATAAGTGAATTTTTAGAGTTTAAATAAATATCTGGGCTTCCTGGTGGCTCAGCAGTAAAGAATCCTCCTGCCAATGCAGGGGACGTGGGTTTAATCCCTGGGTCAGGAAGATCCCTTGAAGAAGGGCATGGAAACCCACTCTGGTATTCTCGCCTGGAGAATTCCATGGACAGAGGAGCCTGGAGGGCTACATGAGGTCACAAAAGAGTTGTATACAACTTATCAATTAAACAACAAAGATTTCCTTTTAAAAACAAACTAGTCCTGTCTGTAAAATTCAATGGTGAATTATTTAAACTGAAATAGCCCTTCATATTAACATAAAAAACAATTCGTTACAAGAGTTTTAATTTTAAAATGCTACACCTTTGGAGTATCCTCTAGTCAATAACAATATTATACCTCTTTACCTCAATTAGGGCCCTATTTAGTCATTAAAATTGAATTAAAATTACAGTATGAAAAGACCCTATGGATGTCACGAACCTACAGTGTGAATCTACATTATATCACGAACCTATGGACAGAGGTTCGTGACATTGTACAAGACCAGCGATCAAGACCATCCCTAAGAAAAAGAAAGGTAAAAAGGCAAAATGGTTGTCTGAGGGTGCCTTACAAAAAGCTGAGAAAAGAAGAGATGTGAAAGACAAAGGAAAACAGAAAAGATATACCCATCGAATGCAAAGTTCCAAAGAACAGCAAGGAAAGATGAGAAAGCCTTCCTCAGTGATCAAAGCAAAGAAATAGAGGAAAACAATAGAATGGGAAAGACTATATAGATCTTTTCAAGAAAATCAGAGATACCAAGAGAACATTTCACGCAAAGATGGGCACAATAAAGGACAGAAATAGTACGAATCTAACAGAAGCAGAAAATGAAGAGGAACTAAAAAGCCTCGATGAAAGTTAAAGAGGAGAGTGAAAAAGTTGGCTTAAAGCTCTACATTCAGAAAACGAAGATCATGGCATCCGGTCCCATCACTTCATGGCAAATGGAAGGGGAAAAAGTGGAAACAGTGTCAGACTTTATTTTGGGGGGCTCCAAAATCACTGCAGATGGTGACTGCACCCATGAAATTAAAAGACGCTTACTCCTTGGAAGAAAGTTGTGACCAACCTAGATAGCATAATCAAAAGCAGAAACATTAATTTGCCAACAAAGGTCCATCTAGTCAAGGCTATGGTTTTTCCAGTGGTCATGCATGGATGTGAGAGTTGGACTGTGAAGAAGGCTGAGCACTGAAGAATTGATGCTTTTGAACTGTGGTGTTGGAGAAGACTCTTGAGAGTCCCTTGGACTGCAAGGAAATCCAACCAGTCCATTCTAGTGATCAGCCCTGGGTGTTCTTTGGAAGGAATGATGCTGAAGCTGAAACTCCAGTACTTTGGGCACCTCACGCGAAGAGTTGACTCATTGGAAAAGACTCTGATGCTGGGAGAGATTGGAGGCAGGAGAAAGGGACAACAGAGGATGAGATGGCTGGATGGTATCACTGAATCAATGGACGTGAGTTTGAGTGAACTGTGGGAGATGGTGATGGACAAGGAGGCCTGGTGTGCTGCAATTCATGGGGTCTCAAAGAGTCTAACACAGCTGAGTGACTGAACTGAATTGAACAGAAGCAGAAGATATTAAGAAGAGGTGGCAAAACACACAAAAGTATACAAAAAAGATCTTCATGACCCAGATAACCACAATGATGTGATCACTCACCTAGACCCAGACATCCTGTAATGCAAAGTCAAGTGGACCTTAGGAAGCATCACTACAAATAAAGCTAGTGGAGGTGATGGAATTTCAGTTGAGCTGTTTCAAATTCTAAAAGATAATGCTATGAAAGTGCTGCACTCAATATGCTAGCAAATTTGGAAAACTCAGCATGACCAAAGAACTGGACTAGGTCAGTTTTCATTCCAATCCCAAAGAAAGGCAATGCCAAAAAAAATGTTCAAATTACTGCACAATTGCACTCATCTCACACACTAACAAAGTAATGCTCAAAATTCTTCAAGCCATGCTTCAACAGTACATGAACGGTAAACTTCCAGATGTTCAAGCTGGATTTAGAAAAGACAGAGGAATGAGAGATCAAATTGCCAACATCCACTGGATCACTGAAAAAGCAAGAAGATTCCAGAAAAACATCTACTTCTTCTTTATTGATTATGCCACAGCCTTTGACTGTGTGGATCACAAATTCTTCAAGAGATGGGAATACCAGACCACCTGACCTGCCTCCTGAGAAACCTATATGCATGTCAAGAAGCAACAATTAGAACTGGACTTGAGCAACAGACCGGTTCCAAACTGGGAAAGGAGTACATCAATGCTGTATACTGTCACCCTGATTATGTAATTTGTATGCAGAGTACATCATGAGAAACGCTGGGCTGGATGAAGCACAAGCTGGAAACAAGATTGCCAGGAGAAATATCAATTACCTCAGATATGCAGATGACACCACCCTTATGGCAGAAAGAAAAGAAGAACTAAAGAGACTCTTGATGAAAGTGAAACAGGAGAGTGAAAAACTTGGTTTAAAACTCAACGTTCAAAAAACTAAGATCATGGCATCTGGTCCCATCACTTCATGGCAAATAGATGGAGAAACAATGAGAGACTGTATTTCTTTTGGACTCCAAAATCACTGTAGATGGTGACTGAAGCCATGAAATTAAAAGACACTTGTTCCTTGGAAGAAAGCTATGACCAACCTAAACAGCATATTAAAAGGCAAAGAAATCACTTTGACAACAAAGGTCCATCTAGTCGAAGCTATGGTTTTTTCAGTAGTCATGTATGGATATGAGAGTTGGACTATAAGGAAAGCTGAGGGCCAATGAATTGATGCTTTTATACTGTGGTGTTTGGAGAAGATTATTGAGAGTCCCTTGAACTGAAAGGAGATCCAACTAATCAATCCTGAAGGAAATCAGTCCTGAATATTCATTGGAAGGACTGATGCTGAAGTTGAAACTCCAATCCTTTGGCCACCTGATGCAAAGAACTGACTCATTAGAAAAGACCTTGTTGCTCGGAAAGACTGAAGGCAGGAGGAGAAGGGGACGACAGAGGATGAGGTGGTTGGATGGCATCACTGACTCAATGGACATGAGTTGTGCAAGTTCCTGGAGTTGGTGATGGACAGGGAATCCTGGTGTGCTACAGTCCGTGGGGTCGCAAAGTGTCGGACATGAGTGATCAACTGAACTGACTGAACAGATGAAAAGAACAATGCAACGTTAATTTCCTATCACTAACAGAACATCTCTCCAACCACAAAGCTATTTGGCAGCAAGTTTCCACCAACTTCTATTGAAACCAAAAACAGAAACAATAAAGAACAGTTTTCTTTGCTTTTTTATTAGCACTTTGGAATTCACAGTTGCCTTTTCTGTTGC
Source organism: Raphicerus campestris (assembly GCA_006410735.1). Classification (NCBI taxonomy): domain Eukaryota; kingdom Metazoa; phylum Chordata; class Mammalia; order Artiodactyla; family Bovidae; genus Raphicerus; species Raphicerus campestris. The sequence continues at coordinate 181,950 of SJYW01009887.1, read as the reverse complement.
TTATTTTTATTTCCTCTCTTACCTGCAGCTAATGAGCATCACTGCTGACTAATGCCCAGCAGGGTGAGTACAGTTCTTCCACAAAAATGTGTTCTTAAGTCATAAAGGACTGCCTATATTATAAAATTATTGCTTTATTACTACCATGCTGAGATGTTCAATGTCACATGGCGAAGGATTTTTACACATTAGTCACAAGAAATAAAAAAGTAACACCTAACTGAATGTGAGAAAGATTTTTCTTTCACTTTATAAGGGAAATATTTTTGCAACAGTGTTGACTAGATGCAACAAAATTTCTGAAGTATTACTTTTGTCTGAAAGAGCATTTGACTATTAATTCTATAGAATAATCACCACCCTGGGACTTCACACCACAGTAAGGATTAATGAATATGAGGGGCTTCCTGGTGGCTCAGTGGTAAAGAATCTACCTGCCAAGGCAGGAGACACGGGTTTGACCCCTGGTTCAAGAAAATCCCCCATGCCTGTGGAGCAATGAAGCCTGTGCATCACAACTATTGAACGCATACACCCTAGAGCCCAAACTCAGCAACAAGAGAAGCCGCCTCAATGAGAAGCTTGTGCAGCAGAACTAGAGAGTAGTCCCAGCTCGCTGCAATTAGAGAAAAGTCCATGCGGCAATGAAGACCCAGCACAGCCAAAATTAATAAATAAAATTATGCACTGGGATGACCCAGAGGGATGGTATAGGAAGGGAGGTGGGAGGGGGGTTCAGGATTGGGAACTCATGTACACCTGTGGTGGATTCATGTTGATGTCTGGCAAAACCAATACAGTATTGTAAAGTAAAATAAAAAATAAATAAAAAGATCATGAAGCCACAGGCAGCATGTTTACCCAAACTCAGGCACACACATGGATCCTTTCAGACATGGCTGGGGCATAAGGAGTGACACCCTGTACCAAGAGGGAAGCTGAGCACCCTCACGTCTCTTCTGATGTTCATGGGCGCCCCTTCCGTTACACACTGTCTTTCTGTTCCTCAGACACAGTGCCTCCACTGCTAGCTCTTGTCCCTGCATGCTTGCCTTTGCTCCATGGATATCAGTTCAATGTTCTCTTCTCAGCAAACTCTTCCCTGAACACCTGAACGCTCTCTCACTCCCTGACACACCCTGTGTGTGTCTTCTTTATAGAAACAAGAGCTATCTGAAATCAATCTGTTCATTTACACTCCATCCTCATTATTTGTGGGGCTAATGTATCTATTTCCTCTGGTGGCTCAGCTGTAAAGAACCCACCTGCCAATGCAGGAAACCCAGAATCGATTCCTGGACGGGGAAGATCCCCATTCCAGTAGTCTTGCCTGGAAAATCCCACAGACAGAAGAGTCTGGCAGACTACAGTCCGTGGGGTCACAAAGAGTCAGACACAACTTAGCAACGAAGCAACAACAATGTATGTATAGTTTAATGAAGCCCAAATTGCCAACAGCTCCTAGGAGAAACAGAGGATCAGATTCCTCAGAGCCCTTGGCCACAGAATTTTCATCAACCGATCAATACATATCCTTGTTTTCTGTGTGTTTCTGTTTAAAGACCAATCAATACATAACCATGTTTTATGTGTGCTTTTGTTTAAAATCATCTTTTTAATATACTCTGTTGATTCATTAACACTGAACTCAAGGCCCACAGCACTGTGACTCACGCCTGAACGAAGCTTGTCTAACACATGTGGTTTCTCCATAAGGTACATCACAGCCTTCTAGTGCCAAGGAACAGCGGACAGCACTTCAGTGCTACATTCGAGGGCCATTTCCAACAATGAAAAACAGAAAAATATGAAAAGCATAGCACTAAATAGACCACAGAAAGGGCACTTGTTTACAGCCTGAGCTGAAGCAAGGAGCGGAGCACAGGCTTGTTCCACCTAAGCTGGAAACACACACGTCAGGAGGGTCAGATTTTTCACTGCTTTGTACATGTCTGTGAAAAGTCATGAAAGTGCCACAGGCATTAATCTTAGGGTCACAGATAAATTTTAAGAGTGTAGGCGAATTCATACAGAATCCTTGAATACCAATGACTGTACCTGCCTCTTTTCCAGTTACCCACCCCTCCTGGAGACGGAGCTCTGTGCAAATGGGGGTCTGCATGGTCTCTCCCCACTGCTGCACTCCCAGCAATAGAGCAGTGTATGTCAGATGGCTGACACCTTGGCTGACTCAGTGAGGTAGAGCTCTTTCCCTCTGCCCAGAAAAGTCTGACTCTAACACCCTCTCATTCTCATCCTCCAAAACGCATCTCAAAAGCAGCCTCCACCTCCTACCAGCCTTAGTTATGTTTTCCGTCTAGCATCCCTGAATGTCCTAAGAGCATCTCTATCTTGTGCGTCTGTTAGTCGCTCAGTTGTGTCCAACTCTCTCCGATCCCATGGACTGTAGCCAGGCTCCTTTGTCCATGGGATTCTCCAGACAAGAATACTGGAGTGGGTTGCCATTTCCTTCTCTGGAGATCTTCCCAACCAGGGAATGGAACCCAGGTCTCCAGCATTGCAGGCAGATTCTTAACCACTGAGCCACCAGGGATCTCTATCATAACATGCATTAAATTCTATTTAAATTATTTGTTTACTTACCAGTCTCCTTCACTAAGCTGTGAGTCCCTTGTGGGCATGATCTGGCTCATAACTACCTTTATCCCTTGCAGGTAAGGTTGTATCTGGTTTGTACTAGGCATCTAGCAAACATTTGCTTAAAAAAACAAAGGTTCAAAGCTTATACATGTGTTTAGTGTGGTATTTATCTAAGGGATAAATATACTAAAAATTATCCTTTAAAGAGAGATTTTTGTCTCTTCCTTGTTTAAAGAAAAATCTTCTTGCTTCTATCATAAAATTAGGACTTCCTTAGGATCTACTATCCCGGCCACCTCATGAATTTATGGCTTATAATGATCATCTCACCATGTATATCAAATCAACATGTTATACGCCTTGGCCAGTCGCTTCAGTCATATCTGACTCTTTGTAACCCTATGGACTATAACCCACAAGCTGCTCTATCCATGGGATTCTCCAGGCAAGAATACTGGAGTAGGTTGCCATTTTCTCCTCCAAAGATGTTATACACCATAAACATGTGCAATTTTATCTTTAAAGGAATATAATGTTATTAATTAAATGAACAGCATCTCCTCATATGGTGAATAGTGGTTATCCCTGAGGAGACGTTAGCTGAGTGAAATGCAAAAACCTCTAGAAAACATCAAACCAACAATGGAAAATAGTTCAGGTGTTTTTGGACTTGCCAAAAAGAGCTTTGATAACTCTGTCAAAGGATTCTGCTTTGACATGTGTGTTTCATAAAAGTGTTGTCACATTCATAGGCTGCAATGCGAACCCAGCACTTTACCATAAGCTACTGAATTCAGCCAGTGTCCCTGAATTCAATCTGGACTTCACAGCCTGGCTTAAATCTCCAAGCTGAAGGAGTCATGACTTCCCCGAGCCCTGTGCAGTCCCACCTGGAAAGGCTTCTTTCCTACTTTCCACCTCTTGCCCACCTCATCATTCAAGCCCCATCCATTCTTACAAGCCCCTCCAGGTCCACCTGCTCCCAAAATCCAACCCCCGACAGTTTCATCCCACTCTTATCTCACCCTCCTTTCTCACCACTTAGTAACTATTCCAAACACTTGCTTCTTATCTCATTAGCTATGCTCCATGAGTATCCTTATACATTTTATCCACTTTCTTAGATGGGCAAGAGCTATCCAGAACCATTGCCTCCCAGCAGCACTCAAGAAGAGCCCAGAAGTCAGTAAGTATTTGTTAAACACAGGTGTGAATATGNGTTTCATCCCACTCTTATCTCACCCTCCTTTCTCACCACTTAGTAACTATTCCAAACACTTGCTTCTTATCTCATTAGCTAATGAGTATCCTTATACATTTTATCCACTTTATTAGATGGGCAAGAGCTATCCAGAACCATTGCCTCCCAGCAGCACTCAAGAAGAGCCCAGAAGTCAGTAAGTATTCGTTAAACACAAGTGTGAATATAAAGCTACAACTTACGGTTATTTTCAGCATAAATCCTTACAACAGGCATTAACTCGAAGAGCACTTTGGGTTTGGACTCGGTAAGTTTCATATTCCTCCTGTCCCAGCCAGCACCTTCGAGATACANGGTGTGAATATGAAGCTACAACTTACGGTTATTTTCAGCATAAATCCTTACAACAGGCATTAACTCGAAGAGCACTTTGGGTTTGGACTCGGTAAGTTTCATATTCCTCCTGTCCCAGCCAGCACCTTCGAGATACAAGCCGTAGACATAGACACCCTCCGTGGGAGGGGCAGAAATGTCATCCTTCATCCACTTGGTGACTTCGTTGCAAAGCACCATATTGTCCAGAGCCCAGCCTTTGTTGGCCCGAGTTATTTCCTACTCGGGTAAAGAGCAAAAGAGAAGGATGACACCATCAACTGGAGGGTTGTCTTAAAGAGCATAATTGTGGTAACACTGGAGCCTCAGATTCAAAAAAGGTAGGACAGTATTTAAAGGGTTTTAAAAGATCCTCTTATAAGCAATACCCATGTCCTAATTTAACTATATTTGTACTTCAGTGTCAAAGAATTTGATGCTTTCAAATTGTGGTTGTGGAGAAAACTTTTGAGAGTCCCTTGGACTGTAAGGAGATCCAACCAGTCTATCCTAAAGGAGATCAGTCCTGGGTGTTCATTGGAAGGACTGATGTTGAAGCTGAAACTCCAATACTTTGGCCACCTGATGCGAAGAACTAACTCATTTGAAAAGACCTTGATGCTGGGAAAGACTGAAGGTGGGAGGAGAAGAGGGCAACAGAGGATGAGATGGTTGGATGGCATCACTGACTCGATGGACATGAGTTTGAGCAGACACCAGGAGATAATGAAGGAAAGTGCAGCCTGGCGTACTTCAGTCCATGGGTTTGCAAAATATGGGAGATGACTTCATGACTGAATAACAATTTTTAAAGAAATATCAAATCCAATCAAATATAAATATTTTGAAATTTAAATTAGCAGCCTGAGAATAAGTTGCCAGATTTATGTTCAGGACAAAGTTAACTGCTGGTGCCCAAACCAGACAATCATTCTGCCTGATTATAAACTACATATTTAAAACTATAGTGAAAGAAGAAAGCCCTCCAGAGGAAAATTGTAATAACACAACAGGTAAAAATCAGTGCTATTACCTGTCGCATTGCAGTTAAAAATCCTTGAGGGTTAAAAAAGCCTGTCATCCAGAAGCAGTGAGGTCGGTCATTGAAAACCCAAGAGGTAAACTGGCAGTTTCTTTCAATAAGTTCAGTAAACCAGAAACCCAAGGTACTTGAAACCCAAGATGCCTGAAATGCAAACATGAAAACGTGAATAAATACAGGTTTAATTCTGCTGTGTAACTGACTATATACACAGAAAAAAAAATGATGAAATATCAGTTTCACACTTAGAATTTAGAAGTCCCTAAGGCATAAATTTCCGTAGGGTTCTGACATTTAGGATGTCAAATTATTCTTCCTTTTTAATAATATGAAGTATGTTAGAATCAACTAATCATCATATGAATTCCAGATTAATCCAGCTTGGCATGCTGTTCAAGACACCAGCTGTCAATAAAATCTCCTTCCACATATGAATATAGTTATGATCAATCTGCCATAAAGCAATTAAAACAATTAATTGAATTAAATTTAATGGGTTTCAACTATTTTNCTCTTATACACATCTAGCTTGGCATGCTGTTCAAGACATCAGCTGTCAATAAAATCTCCTTCCACATATGAATATAGTTATGATCAATCTGCCATAAAGCAATTAAAACAATTAATTGAATTAAATTTAATGGGTTTCAACTATTTTTCCTTAGGCTATATTTTCAATAGATACATTATAAAACAGTATTTCTATTTATGTAAATGTGCTTATGGCCTTAACAGCACTTTGTATTCTGTGAATGACAAATGTAGAAGCCTTTCTCCACTTATTTTTTATGGGGCAAACATTTATTTTCTGAAGTTTCTTTCTCTTAGAAGGCATTTTTATATTCTCTGATGAAGGGAATACAAATGGAAACACAGGTCTCCTTACCACCAATAAATTAATTGCATTCACTGCCTGTAACGTTCTGCCTAAATTCACATATGGAACTCATGTTATTACAACAGGCATGGAAATGTCATCAACATTATCAGCAGTCACACTAGAAGGTATCTCCAAATCATATTTTATAACAGTTCACTGTAACTGCACTATTTTATGTGTGAATAAATGTAGTGATCAACCTGAATAGATAAACCACTTGAATTTCAAATAGCTTGAGAACTGATATGCCTATTTTACAAGAGATACTGAGATTCCCAAAGACTGTTAATAAGTTGAGTAGAAAAAAATCCTGTATAAAAGGATTTTAACTTCCAGGAAGTGGGACTTCCCTGGAAGTCCAGTGGTTAATCCCTAGTCAAGGAACTAATATCCCACATCCAGTGTGGCATGGCCAAATTTTTTTTTTTAAGAGATTCTTAGAGTCCCTTGGACAGCAAGGAGCTCAAACCAGTCCATCCTAAAGGAAATCAACCTTGAATATTCATTGGAAGGACTGATGTTGAAGCTGAAGCTCCAATACTTTCACCACCTGATGCGAAAAGGTGACTCATTGGAAAAGACCTTGATGCTGGGAAAGACTGAGGACCGGAGGCAACAGGGATGACAGAGAATGAGATGGTTGGATGGAATCACCAACTCAGTGGACATGAGTGTGGGCAAACTCCGGGAGATGGTGAAGGACAGGAAAGCTTGGCATGCTGTAGTCCATGGGGTCTCTAAGAGTTAGACCCAACCCAGGGACAGAGGGGCCTGGTGGGCTGCCATCTAGGGGGTCGTACAGAGTCAGACACGACTGAAGTGACTTAGCAGCAGCAGCAGTGACTAAACAACAAAGCTTAAAATGAGGTAACTCATTCCATCATATCGTGACAGGTGTGTTAACTGAAAGAGATGTCTTAATACAACATTTGATCTGAAGGCACAGGGACCCATTAATGGGGTATCTTCTGGCAAGGATCCCTGTTCCAGAACTGCAGGTGCTGACCAAGCTGGGTGAGCTGGTCTAGTGGGGAGTGAGCCCACCATGGCCAGGGACCAGGGAGGCCACTAGCAATCTGCAGAGTCCACGCATACAGAAAATGCTCTGGCCTAGGCAATGAATTTTTGCAGGGGAGGAGAGAAAGGGATCTGGTCAAAGCTGATTCTGAGGTTTTAAGCAGTGTGTATAGAGGGATGGATGGGATGGTGGCTAATCAAATAAGATGAGAAGACAGTAGACAAGCACTCCCCAGGTACCATATACTGCTTTCTGTCCCACTGCCTTGGAATCTGCCAAAGCCCTGGGTGAGGTACCAGAGGCTCAGCCCTAAAGGAGTCTCTCCTGAGAAATTATCAGTTCTAGCCCCATCCTATCCCACCATCTCATTTACCTGACTGACCTCCAGAAGTTCCACTCACCCCAGGACCCAATCTCATCTCTGTAAGTTGCCCACCCTGGATAACCCCCACCCTCCCGCCTCCCGACTCCTCCCACCACACACTCAGCACCCTCAGTGCCACGATCAGCCAACTCCTCGACAGGGACACTCAGGTTCTCATTTTACTTCTCCAGGTAGAAAAACATCTCTTCAAACCACATCTGTTTATCATACTATTACATGTAGAATGGGTAAGCAACAGGGCCCTGCTGTCTAGGGCCCTGTACAGGGANCAGGTTCTCATTTTACTTCTCCAAGTAGAAAAACATCTCTTCAAACCACATCTATTTATCATACTATTACATGTAGAATGGGTAAGCAACAGGGCCCTGCTGTCTAGGGCCCTGTACAGGGAACTCCATTCAGCATTCTGTGGCAACCCATGATGGAAAAGAAATGTTTTAAAAACCCACATCCTGGTGTATATATACATACATACATATTCCATACAAAATGGAATATTACTCAGCCTGGATGGGAGGGAGTTTGTGGGAAAATGGATTCATGTATCTGCATGTCTGAGTCTCTTTGCTGTTCATCTGAAATCACCACAACATTGTCAACTGGCTATTCTCCAATATAAATTAAAAGCTTCAAAAATGATAATAAAGTAAGAAGAATGAAATAATGCCATTTGCAGCAACACGGTTGGACCTAGAGATTATCACACTCACTGAAGTAAGTCAGAAAGAGCAAAACAAACACCATACGCTATCACTTATATGTGTAATCTAAAATATGACCAGTGAACGTATCTAAGAAAGAGAAAAACAGACCCACAGACACAGGGAAAAGAAATGGTGGTTACCAAGGAAGGAGGTGGCGGAGGGAAGGACAGGGAGTCTGAGATTAGCAGATGCAAACGATTGTATATAAAGCAGATAAAGAGCAAGCTGCAAATGTGCAGCACAGGGAACTAGACTCGGCATCCGTGGTGGGCCAGAACGGAAAGAACACAGAACGGAATCCGCACATATAACTGAGCCACCCCGCGGCACAGCAGAAATTAACACAACGCTGTGTTAAATCAACTATATTTACATTAAAACATTTTAAAAGCCCACATCTGTCATTTAGCACAATTAATAATATGCAATCAGTAAGAACACTGTTCAATTATTATCTTGTTACCTTGAGAGATACATAGTCACATGTTTACAGAAAAAGCAAGGAAGAAGATGTCTCTTTGGAGTGATTTTTGACATATGCGTGTGTGTGTGTAGGAACATCCCCTTCTATAAAACTAACTTCACAAGCTTTGAAGTCCATGAGTTTGGGTTTAAATTCTGACTCTTGGATTTCTAAGGTGTGTGATCTGGGAAAACATTTAATCTCCCCTAACCTTAGTTCCTCAGCTGTAAAATACTGGTAATAAATTGTAAGATTTACATGAAACAGTGCGTACAAATTGCCTAGGAGAGAACCTGAGATGTGGGAGACATTAAATCATTTTATTCCCTACCTACAATCTAAAAGTACAGGGCTCTAAGAGGATTAGTCCCTAAGCAAAAGAACGCTCTTAAGCACATTATCTGTACATGCTTTCACTTGCCAATTACAATTATTCACAACAATAAAATGATTAGGCAGGATAAGAGCTGACTTAAACATACTTTCTTCCAACGAGCAGGAATCCTTGCATCAAACATGCAGTTCAGAGCATCTCGTAGATTTTCGCTCATGATGATGGTGCCATCAATGGCAAGTTTCAGCTCAGTCAGGGTGCTTCGGACCAGGGTGAGTACCCTCTGCATCCTGTCTATCTCCTGTCTGAGGAAAATGTTCATTGGCTGGAATGGCCCCATCATCTGCAGCCTCTCCTTCACCTGCCATGGAGAAATTAGCACATGAAAAATTATCTGACAGCTACTAATGTTCTATAAAGGGCTTCCCTAGTGGCGCAGATAGTAAAGAATATGCCTGCAATGTAGGACACCTGGGTTTGATCCCTAGGTTGGGAAGATCTCCTGCAGAAAGGAATGGCTATCCACTCCAGTATTCTTGCCTGGAGAATTCCTTAGACAAAGAAGCTTAGTATCCAGAGGAGCCCAGGACCCATACAGTCCATGGGCTTGCAAAGAGTCTAACAGTACTGAGCAACTAACGCTTTTACTTTTCACTTTCCCTGGTGGCTCAGTGGTAAAGAATTCACCTCCAAACTAGAGATGCAGGTTTGATCCCTGGGTCAAGAAGATCCCCTGGAGAGGGAAATGGCAACTCTCTCCAGCATTCTTGCCTGGAGAATTACATGGACCGAGGAGCCTGAAGGGCTACAGTCCATGGGCTTGCAAAGAGTTAGACAGGATTGAGTATACCCACAATGTTATATTATATACATGGTACTCTAGGGCTTCTGAAAGGGTCCTAAATTTTACAATTCCATAAATAATAAGCTTTTTCTTTTTTTTAACTGTCATAAAACAGAGAAGAAATAAAAGAAATATCTGTTAGAGGACCAGCTGATTTTTCATCCCAGGTGAGAGAAGACAGGCAGCCATTAATTCACAAAAGAATATAAAATCCACATCCACGAACACACAGTCTTCCAAACAACGATTGCAGTTATTGGGAAACATTCACTCACTGCCAATCTAAGACTTGAAAATACACACATTGGACACACACAAGCAGATGTTTATGCATATGCAACAATTCTGAAGGCTGTTTCAGAAAACTAGATTTCTGGTTTTAAAGCTTTTTATTTTTTCCATCAAAGCATCTATCCATCCACTCACCCATCCATTTCTGCCTTGCAAGTATTTACTCAGAGTCTTTTGTGGATCAGATATCATGCCAGGCTTAATTGTTCTATCTTAAGCAAGTTTAGCAAAAGGAAGGTGACTCTTCTAAACTCCATACATACCACCATGTTTATTTATGAAAGGAAATGGCAACCCACTACAGTATTCTTGCCTGGAAAATCCCATGGACAGAGGAGCCTGACGGACTACAATCCATGGGGTTGCGAAGAGTCAGACACGACTGTGTGACTACCACTTCACTTAATATATTTTAGGCACTTTCATTGCTTTATGAATATTTCAGCCACCGCTAGACATGAATGACTGCTTTCCTGATGCTATAATGAAAGGCTGGTAACAGTATTGATTTTCTCCAAGCAAGTGATCAGAGTTTCTTCCAGGGGAAATGATTCTCCTGGTGAGAGTTCTTTGAGTTCAGTCTATAATGAAAAACTAGCAGCCAAAATGGCCTGTTTCATGGAAAACAATAGGATGCTAAAGAAACAAAATGCAGAATTCCTTCTGAAAACCAGGTGGAAAGGGCAATATATAAAGAAACTTTGTAGTCCTATGACAGAAATATCACAAGGTTAGTCCAAGTAATCTCTTAAGACTACAAGGAAAGTAAGCCACTTACTTTTGCTTTTAGCAAAGATTTAAATATGGTTTCAGGGTAAATCTTTCCACAACACATGCTAAAATGTCAAAAAAATTAACCTTCATAACTGTCAGTTTCACTTAGAAGTTACTTGATATTAAAAGAACAAATTGGGGGGACTTCCCTGGTGGTCCAGTGGCTAAGACTCCACCCTTCCAATGCAGGGGACCCAGGTCAAGGAACTAGCTCTCACATCTTGCACGCCACAGCTAAGACCCAGCACAGTTAAAATACATTAATTAAAAATATATATAAATCAATTTTCAAAACGAAGAAGCTGCAGAGTTAATGATATAACTATAGACTTCCTGAAATTAAGAAGGCCTGAATTATTTTTGTAAAATAATCGATGTTTTACTCTAACAATATATCATTTTCCTTTGAACAAATGACAGTGTGAAGTGCCTCCAGGAAACATTATAGAAAAATAATCCTAACCCATCAGTACACACTTATAATTTAACTATGAAGACTAACTCTCTCATCAGGTTTATTATTTATATTTTGAAATGATTACATCAATAGGTTCAAATACATCTTTTACTGCTTCTTTAAAAAGTGAAGTTTTTAAATAATTTCTTTAATTTCAGAAAAATTATTTTTGCCCTCCTGCCTTCTTCCTCAGGCTTCCCAGATGGCACAGTGGTAAAGAGTCCACCTGCGAAAGCAGGAGATGCAAAGATATGGGCTCCGTCCCTGGGTCAAAAAGATGCCCCAGAGAAGGAAATAGCAACCAACTCCGGTATTCTTTCCTGGAAAATTCCCACTGACAGAGGAGCCTGGCAGGCTACAGTCCATGGGGTCGCAGGGTCAGACACAACTGAGTGACTCAGCACAGCACTATTTCCTCACCGCCCCCGCAATCAACCAACCACGCACATCCACAGCTATTTTGTCAGGATGCCACCAACTCACTTCAAAAGGCCCATAGTCCGGGGGCAGCTTCTCCAACATGTCATCAGCCAGCCGGGCCACCACGGCCTCCCGGGTCTCATCCCCTCCGCCAGAGCTGTCTTTGGGCTGGATGCCCAGGATGGTGTCCAGCACGTCCTTGGCCAGCTTGCTCTGGTAGGTGATGTCGGCATTGGGGTGCAGCCCGAACACCTCAGGACTGTCGTAGGTGGGCAAGCTCTGAACGACAAATACGCCCCAGTGAGCAGAGACTGCTGATACAAGCACCAGTTAAATTACACATCTTAGCACACAAACATAATTTTATTAGGATAAGCATTTACATGATATGTCTTACTTGTGGCAGGCTACCATCTCAATAATTTCTCTAGGAAAGAATCAAAAGTGGGACTTCCCTGGCAGTCCAGTAGTTAAGAATCTTCCTTACAATGCAGGGGACATGGGCTCAATCCCTGGTCAGAGAACTGAGATCCCACACACCTCAGGGCAACTAAGCCCGTGGGCTACAACTCCTGAGACCAGGCACTGCAACGGAAGATTCTGAATGTGGCCACAAAGATCTCACGTGTCACAACTAGGACCCAGTGTGGCCGAATGAATAAATATATTTTAAAAAACAGAATCAAAAGTTGCCCTGAAAAGAAAGTTAACATAATAAGCCCATGGTTCTTTAATGTCTGCACTTTAAGCAAATTGATTCAGAGACTATCTTATTTTATAATACATTTATAAAATAGAAAGGCAACTATGGAATGGTATTTTGTTTCTCGAAGGTCCCATCTAATTCAAACCAATTGTTTAAATAAATGGTGTATAACTAATTGTTACTAAAAATGACAGTTTTAGCAATTATGGCCTGATAAAACCAGAGGTGGGAAATGTCCTCTCCCAAGGAGGAGAGAGACTAGGAAAAGGGAGAAATATTAAAAGTTAGAAAAACATACAGCAAGACACAGTAAGAAGCAGAAAAGTGAAAGCCGCTCAGTCGTGTCTGACTATACAGTCCATGGAATTTTCCAGGCCAGAATACTGCAGTGGGTATCCAATCCTTCTCCAGGGGATCTTTCCAACCCAAGGATCAAACCCAGGTCTACCCCCATTGCGGGCGGATTCTTTACCAGCTGAGCCACCAGGGAAGCCTAAGAATATTGAGCCTATCCCTTTTTCCAGGGATCTTCCCAACCCAGGAATCTAACCAGGATCTCCTGCATTACAGGCAGAGTCTTTACCAGCTGAGCTACCTGGGAAGCCCTTAAGAAGCAGAAGAGCAGAACTAGCAGATAAATACTACCCCAGCTACTTGGAAAAAAGAAAATTTACCTACAATTTGACATATACTTCTATGTGAGAATTGTATACTTAACTTTATTCATGTTTTCCCTCCCTTCTAGTCCATTATTTTATTCCTTTTTACTTAATGCCCTCTTATGAGCGAACTCAAATTCTTATAAAATGAGATGTGTATAAATAAATCTATGTGCAGGCATACCTAAATTTATACCTTTGTATACACTTCTCCTCTTCAGTGCAAATAATTTAAAGACACATATAATACAGTTAAGACAAATATATCTGTAGATTTGAGTTAATAAAAGTGTAGAGCTGGTGATATATGGTAAACTCATTACACGTATATATCACAGAACCTCTAAATATATTGATAAATTTAGCTCTTTGGGGCTGTTTTGCTTCAGTTGGCTCACCCTGAGATAAATCTGAGAGGCAAAAGAGATCACTAAATAATGATCTAATGAATTCCAGATTCAGAGACAGAAAATGTAGTTACTTGGAAGCACAAATCAAGTTCTTCCCCCCGATTTCCTGGCAAAATGTTATTTCTTCCTGGGGCAAGACTTTAAAGTTGGAAGTGATTTTCCCACCAAGGATATTTGGCAGTCTGGAGACATTTAAGGTTGTTATAATGGGGTAGGAAGTGAAACTGACATCTAGTGGGTAGAGGACAAGGGTGATGTTAGCCATTCTACACAGGACTGTCCCCCACCCCTGCAAAAATATATTCAGTTCCAAATGCCAATGGTGCCAAAGCTGAGAAACTCAGTCTTAGAGGAACCTCTTATACAGAGTGTGTTTCTGAGAATACTCATATTGCTGTCCATTAGGTCAGGATTAAGAAAGAGATTCATGGAATAAGGCAAATGCTTTGAAACACAGAACAAGACGGAGGATAGGGCACTGAGTATAATGCCCTACACAAAAGGGCATTTGTGTGGGTTCCCTGGATCTAAATCTGCCCAATCATCTGTCATCTCTCCGAAGAATATTCCTCACTGGGGCATTAAAAAAGAAGGAAAGTGGGACTTCTCTGGAAGTCCCGTGGTTAAGACTCTGTGATTCCACTGCAGGGGGCATGAGTTCTTGTTGTCCCCGGCCAGGGAACTAAGAGTGCACGTGGACAAAAGAGAGAGAGAGAAAAGGGAAGCAGAGAACTGATACAAAACATACACTCAGAACAACTAAACAGCTTAGTCACTCGATGAATATAAACATATGAAGATAACACCTCTGGGGCTCGGAACCTTCCATGTTCAGTATGTACCACCATTAAGATTTATTTTCAAAGAAGTATGAAGTATAAATAAAAACAACAAAAAAATCATCTGGTTACAGATATTTGCTTTATGCATAAAATTCTGAAATGACCAACCTGGATATACTGAAGATAGTTATCCACCGTGCTGCATTTTGGAATATTGTAGCCTTGGTAAAAGCTGAAATCTGGTCCAAACATATCTTCACTGAACCAAACTTTAGCAAGTGTGTTCAACAGTCTCTTGTCGTAGTCATCGGTGACTCTGCCTCCATACTGAATCTCTCCTATCATGTAGCAGACAGTGGTCCAGGAGACACCCTGGGAAAAGTTACAGAATGATGATGCAGAGCTGATCACTGTCTCACCCCCATTTTCCCTGCCAGGTAACACCTATGGAGGCTTTGTCATCATTGTCATCAATGTCAGCCACTCATGCATTCTTCATTCACTCCTCAGCAACTAAAAAGTGCAGAAAGAAAAGTAAATAGGCAAACATGCTGCTGCTGCTGAGTCTCCTCAGTCGTGTCCGACTCTGTGCGACCCCATAGATGGCAGCCCACCAGGCTCCCCCGTCCCTGGGATTCTCCAGGCAGGAGCACTGGAGTGGGTTTCCATTTCTTTCTCCAATGCATGAAAGTGAAAAGTGCAAGGGAAGTCACTCAGTCGTGTCCAACTCTTCACGATCCCATGGACTGCAGCCCACCAGGCTCCTCCGCCTATGGGATTTGCCAGGCAAGAGTAATGGAGTGGGGTGCCTTCTCTGAGGCAAGCATGAGGGGAACTCAAAGCTCATGTTCATGATTTGAAATAGATTTTCTTGGTGGTGCATTCATGTACTTCTTCACTTTGATTTCAATAGGAAAAAATGCTTATTTTTTTTTTTAGAATATTGAGGCTGTTCCTTAAAAAGCACACATTCAAGAGTATGTGGATAAAGAAGTGGTATGTATGCACAATGGTATATTCCTCAGCCACTAAAAGGAGCAAAATAAGGTCATCTGTAGAGATGCGGGTAGGTCTAGAGTCTATCTGTAATACAGAGTGAAATAAGTCAGAAAAACAGGTATCATATGTTAAGACATATATGTGGACTCTAGAAAAATGGTATAGATGAACCTTTTTCCAAGGCAGGAATAGAGACGCAGATATAAAGAACCAGCATGTGGACATAGTGGGGGAACGGAAGGGTGGGCAAATTGGGAAACTGGGATTGATATATATCCACTGTGTGTTAGTCACTCAGTCATCTCCAACTCTATGCAACCCCATGGACTGTAGCCCACAAGCTTCTCTGTCGATGGGGATCCTCCAGGCAAGAATACTGGAATGGATTGCCATGCCCTCCTCCAGGGGATCTTCCCGACCCAGGGATTGAACCCAGATCTCCTGCACTGCAGGCACACTCTTTATCATCTGAGCCACAAAGGAAGCCTCATACATACACTCCAACATATATAATAGAGAACCAGTGGGAAGCTAGTGAATAGCACAAGGGGCTCAGCTCGGTGTTCTGTGATGACCTAGAGGGGTAGGATCGGAGTGGGATGGGGGAAAGGTATAAGACAGAGGGGACATATTTATGTACATGGCTGATTCACTCCATTGTACAGCAGAAACTAACACAACATTTTAAACCAATTATATTTCAATTTTTAAATAGTCATCTAGACTCTAAATATATTGTGTTTTCAGTTCAGTCATGTCTGACTCTTGGCGACCCCATGAACCACAGCACGCCAGGCCTCCCTGTCCATCACCAGCTCCTGGAGTCCAACCAAACTCATGTCCATTGAGTCGGTGATGCCATCCAACCATCTCATTCTCTGTCATCCCCTTCTCCTCCTGCCTTCAATCTTTCCCAGCATCAGGGTCTTTTCCAATGAGTCAGCTCTTAGCATCAGGTGGCCTAAGTATTAGAGTTTCAGCTTCAACATCAGTCCTTCCAATGAACACCCAGGACTCAACTCCTTTAGGATGGACTGGTTTTAGGATTTTAAAAAACAAGCTTCTTCATCCATTGCTCCCTCCCTCCAATAGATCCTGTTAGGTTGTCTTACTTGTAATGTCAACTTGCCTTGGAGAAATAAAAAGATAATCAAAATGTGTTCATTTTTTCCCTGAAATTAAGAGGTTATTGTGTCCCAAGTTGTTATGCCTTTAAGAGGATGACTTTGCCAGCACAGAAAATCATCGCTCTTACAGGATTTAGCCCAAAGCTGGGGTGGGGGAGCTTATGTTAGCTCAAGGATTCAAGCTCCAAATCACCCAAGGCAGAAAGCAGTGTGCCCAAGGTACCTTTTTGAGATCCATGTCATCTAAGTGGTTCTGGATGAACTGCACTGTGGCATTAAAATCGGCTTGGTTAAATTCATAGGGGATGTTCCAACCCAGGGGCCCGAATTTGCGCCTCTCCTGGACCGTTGAGTGCAGGAAAGCCACGGCATACAGCATGGGCTTCCACTGGGCCACAGCGCTCACATCCAGCAGGTCCTGGCTCACCCCTGTGGAGGTCAGGATGGTAAAATCTATATCATCTCTCAAACATCTTTATTTTCTACCACTTTACAAGTTATTAATTATTCCTGTAAATTCTTGATATTAAAATTCACTTATCTTGAATCATCTTTATCATAGTCACATAGCAGTTATAATTTAACTTTTGGGTACCCAGAGGGCATTTCTCTGAAAAATATGCACAGAGATTTTAAGAGAGTAGGGTCTCACTCACATGGATAAAGTTCTTACCAACGTAACAAGAAAAAAGTGGGACTAAAAATGGTGGCAAAATAAATACTGCTACTATTACTACGACTACTAATAACAGACATTATTATTATTATTACTACTATGAAGGGCACGTATGCAGAGACTGCAAAGACAAAGGCTGCAAAGACTTCTATATACTCTATTAACAATACTAATTAGAATAGTATATATAGTAACCCATTGCAATTGAGTAGCACAAACCAATAGATATAAAATCAGAAGGATATATTTTATCAGTTCAGTTTAGTTCAGTCGCTCAGTCATGTCCGACTCTTTGCAACCCCATGAATCGCAGCACACCAGTCCTCCTTGTTCATCACCATCTCTCAGAGTTCACTCAGACTCATGTTCATCGAGTCCATGATGCCATCCAGCCATCTCATCCTCTGTCGTCCAGTTCTCCTCCTGCCCCCAATCCTTCCCAGTATCAGAGTCTTTTCCAATGAGTCAACTCTCTTTGCATGAGGTGGCCAAAGTACTGGAGTTTCAGCTTTAGCATCATTCCTTCCAAAGAAATCCCAGGGCTGATCTNCATCTAGACCATGACTGCATGTTCTCCAGTAGGAATAAGAGGCAGGTGCTTCTGCCACCCTGTACTTGGCCAAAGGGTGCAGGGAAAGGGGAGCAGGGGTGGAGGGAGCCTCTGGCATGGCTGGGAACCCAAAAACAGGTTGTGCTTAGTCACTCAGTCATGTCTAACTCTTTGCAACCCCATGGACTGCAATCTGTCAGGCTTCTTTGTCCAAGGGGATTTTCCAGGCAAGAACACTGGAGTGGGTTGCCATGCCCTTCTCCAGGGGATCTTCCTGACCCAGGGGATCAAATCTGAGTCTCCCACATTGCTGTGCTGTGCTTAGATGCTCAGTCATGTCTGACTCTTTTGGACCCCATGGACTCTAGTACGCCAGGCTCCTCCATCCATGGGGATTCTCCAGGCAAGAATACTGGAGTGGATTGCCATGCCCTCCTACAAGGGATCTTCCTCACCCAGGGACTGAACCCAGGTTTTCTACATTGCAGGCGGATTCTGTACCAGCTGAGCTACCAGGGAAGCCCATATATATATTTTATATGTGGAAATTGAGGTTAAGGTCAGGGGACTGACTACAAATTGACCTGCCAAAATGTACACCCTTTAGAGTCTTGCTGTGTGTTGATGGTAGGGTTTTTCTCCCCTTTTCATTAAACCTGCAAAGTGACAGAAAGGATGGTACATATAGAAGGACGTTCTAAATGCCTTTGATAAATGACCACGTGGCCACCAGGGAGACTTCATGCAGCTGGGAGGAGCCTCTGGCTCTTCAAGGTGGTGACCCGAGTGTACACTATCATAAAACTGGATCTGCCTGGACACCGAAGGTTAGACCAGAGTAAACACATTCTGGAGCTTGAGTTCCAGAGAGGAAACACGACCTTCGGCATACAGGTAACTTTAAGTCCCTCAAAGTGCCTCAGCTCTGAACTTGTCCCACTGGCAGGTCATCACATGACTTCCAGCTACAGTGGCCCCAGACTAGCCCTGAGCATGGCCTGAGCTGTACACTGTTGAATTTGCAAGCTGCCAAGGGCTCTAGGAGCCCACCCGGAAGGCGACAGGCCAGAGAGTTCTGAAAACTCTCTGGTACCACCACAGGGTAATGGCAGATTCCTGGCCTCTGGAATCTGGGCCAGGCCTAGGGGACTCCAGGGCACAGATTTTGCATTCTGGATTGTGTTGTGAATTCCAGAGTGCTGTGGATTCCCCAAGCAGATCTGCAGGGGCTGGAATTTGAGGCACAGAGTGGAAGCAGTGAACCCCAAAGAAGGTTCGGGACCTGGAGCAGGGTTGAGCACTATGCAAATGGGTCAGGAAATAAGATGCTCTTACTAGGCAAGCTTCCCAGAATTCAAGGCTCAGCAGAAAACATTTTACATTGTATTCATTTTTCCATGAAAATGTCCTAAGAGGTGCTTTTCCCAGTTTAGCAAACAGAATGCAACACATAAATTTCAGCGCTTAAGGATATATAGGTTCTTTCCTGCATTGTTACCCTACAAGCAGCAATGTCAACAGCAGAATACAAAAGTAGACATCAGGTCTCACGTTCGCCATGGTCTGCTGCAGGAGCTTGCGAGCATGGATCTCCTGGCCCTGTCCCATGGACACGTAGCGCGTTTCTATTTTTAGTCTCTTCCCCAAGGCTATGATGGAGTCTGTGGGGTCTGAGCCCATAGACAGGAGACAGATGAGCGGTGTCCGAGGGTCAGATTCCTCCCATGTCCTTTCCAGGTCCAGGATAACGGCTTCTGCATACTTTTGTCCCATGGAGTCCATGATGTATTTACGGGCCTGCCAAAAACAGCACACAGGTCACCAAAACTAGCTCCTGCTGCTGCTAAGTCGCTTCAGTCGTGTCCGACTCTGTGTGACCCCATAGACGGCAGCCCACCAGGCTCCCCCATCCNAAAACTCTCTGGTACCACCACAGGGTAATGGCAGATTCCTGGCCTCTGGAATCTGGGCCAGGCCTAGGGGACTCCAGGGCACAGATTTTGCATTCTGGATTGTGTTGTGAATTCCAGAGTGCTGTGGATTCCCCAAGCAGATCTGCAGGGGCTGGAATTTGAGGCACAGAGTGGAAGCAGTGAACCCCAAAGAAGGTTCGGGACCTGGAGCAGGGTTGAGCACTATGCAAATGGGTCAGGAAATAAGATGCTCTTACTAGGCAAGCTTCCCAGAATTCAAGGCTCAGCAGAAAACATTTTACATTGTATTCATTTTTCCATGAAAATGTCCTAAGAGGTGCTTTTCCCGGTTTAGCAAACAGAATGCAACACATAAATTTCAGCGCTTAAGGATATATAGGTTCTTTCCTGCATTGTTACCCTACAAGCAGCAATGTCAACAGCAGAATACAAAAGTAGACATCAGGTCTCACGTTCGCCATGGTCTGCTGCAGGAGCTTGCGAGCATGGATCTCCTGGCCCTGTCCCATGGACACGTAGCGCGTTTCTATTTTTAGTCTCTTCCCCAAGGCTATGATGGAGTCTGTGGGGTCTGAGCCCATAGACAGGAGACAGATGAGCGGTGTCCGAGGGTCAGATTCCTCCCATGTCCTTTCCAGGTCCAGGATAACGGCTTCTGCATACTTTTGTCCCATGGAGTCCATGATGTATTTACGGGCCTGCCAAAAACAGCACACAGGTCACCAAAACTAGCTCCTGCTGCTGCTAAGTCGCTTCAGTCGTGTCCGACTCTGTGTGACCCCATAGACGGCAGCCCACCAGGCTCCCCCATCCCTAGGATTCTCCAGGCAAGAACACTGGAATGGGTTGCCATTTCCTTCTCCAAAACTAGCTCCAACCCCTTTTTATTCACAGTTCAGTGTGGTTCCCAGAATTTGTTTTTGCAGATTATTTCAACAATGTCCACAGTAATCCTGCCAGGATAATAGGGCAGAGGTTGTTTGTTTGTTTGTTTGTTTTCTTGTGGGTTAACCTCTTTATTTGCTTGCTTATTTGTTTGAATCCTCACTCTATCTGCCAGCAACGTGAGAGACCCAGGTTCAATCCCTGGGTCGGAAAGATATNACCCAGGTTCAATCCCTGGGTCAGAAAGATACGCTAAAGAAGGGCATGGCACCCCACTCTAGTATTCTTGCCTGGAGAATCCCATGGACAGAGGATCCTGGCAGGCTACAGTCCATGGGATCTCAAAGAGTCAGACACGACTGAGTGACTAACACTTTCAGACTTCACTTGCCAAAAACAGAATCATACATTTAAAAGACCAGAACTCAGGTTGGTCAAGTCCTTGTCTGGGACCTCTTTCAATATACTGGCTGCTTCATACTATACAGAAGGTTTAAAATATTTGGCAGCTCTATTATTGAGGACGCTTTAAAGGAAAACTCTGTGTGTGTGTGTGTGTGTGTGTGTGTGTGTGTGTGCGCANTGTCTGGGACCTTTTTCAATATACTGGCTGCTTCATACTATACAGAAGGTTTAAAATATTTGGCAACTCTATTATTGAGGACGCTTTAAAGGAAAACTGTGTGTGTGTGTGTGTGTGTGTGTGTGTGCGCGCGCGCGCGCGCGCGCGCATATGCGCTCAGTCATGTCTGACTCTGAGCAACCCCAGGGACTGTAGCCCACCAGGCTTCTCTGTCCACAGGATTTTCCAGGCAAGAATACTGGGGTGGGTTGCTGGGATCAAACCGGCACTTCTCTGTCTACTGCACTGGCAGGTGGGTTCTTTACCACTAGCACCACCTGGGAAGCCCAAGGGAAAATTATAAGCATTCAAATAATCAAGTACAATGCCTGGGATTGAATGGATACTTAACAAATAGATAATTACTGTTAAATGACGACTTATGGAAAGAAATGNTGGGAAGCCCAAGGGAAAATTATAAGCATTCAAATAATCAAGCACAATGCCTGGGATTGAATGGATACTTAACAAATAGATAATTACTGTTAAATGATGACTTATGGAAAGAAATGTATTGAATACTTATTGAATTACTTAATTTTAAAGTTTTAACCCAATTGCACTTGGAGCACAGGATGACACTTATTTTTGTATCTCTTAATATCCAGTTGACCAGAGTCATTACGGAATCCTCAAACATAAGTATTAATATAAACAGTTCCCTGGTGGTTCAGATGGTAAAGAATCTGCATGCAATACAGACCTGGGTTTGATCCCTGGGTCGGGAAGATACCCTGGAGGAAGGTAAGACAACCCACTCTAAAATTCTTGCCTGGAGAATTCCATGATCAGAGAAGCCCAGCAGGCTACAGTCCAAGAGGTCACACAGTCAGACACAACTGAATGACTAATGTTTTTACTTTCACACATTTTTTACAGCCTTCTGAAAGGTACTTTAAAAGTTTGGTTGACATTCTTCGGCATCTCCAAAAGTCTGTTTGTATACAAATTCATCAATTCATCACAGCCACTGGCAGTGTGCTTGGTGATCAGAAATGACTTCATAGCCTGGATGCCCAGGTGTAGCACAGACTGCAGTTGTTTCTCAGCCACAGGTACCTGGTACAGCCATCACTGCAGCATCTCTCAAGATCCAAGTGCTTTGTCTTCTAGTCTAGCAGGGAGCTCCAAAAGTCAATCTTGTCATAGAACTCATCATTGATCCCACATGGAAATTTCTATTCAAGCTATGAGCTAATATACTGTTTCCTACATTGGGGGCCAAGTGGTAAATATTTTATAGTTTGGTGGCCATCCAGTCTCTGGTGCAACAACTTAACCTATCACTGTAGCATGAAAGCAGCTATGCTGCTGCCGCTGCTGAGTTGCTCCATTTGTGTCCGACTCTGTGCAAACCCCTGGGATTCTCCAGGCAAGAACAGTGGAGTGGGTTGCCATTTCCTTCTCCAATGCATGAAAGTGAAAAATGAAAGTAAAGTCACTCAGTCGTGTCCGACTCTTCGTGATCCCATGGACTGCAGCCCACCAGGCTCCTCCATCCATGGGATTTTCCAGGCAAGAGTACTGGAGTGGGGTGCCATTTCTTTCTCCGAAAGCAGCTATAGAGAGTCTATAAACAAATGAGCCTATGTTCCATTAAAACTTTATAGGCCCTGGAATTCAAATGTTGTATAATTTTTACATATCACAAAATATTGTTTTGAGGTTTTTTTCAAGCATTTAAAACTATAAAAACCATTCTTAGCTCAGCAGCTATACAGAAACTAGCAGTAGCATAAGACATCCTCTGATAGTACATTGTTTTTTTAATCAGGATTTTGACTGTGTCTGCAGTCACGCTCAGCTGAAATGCTGAGAATAAGCCTAATGCTCTTACGGGGAATAGGGATTGAATATGTCCACAGTGTGGACCTTCTCATATGCTTCCCAAGAAGGTGTCTGGTTGAAAAATCACATAAGAAATCTAATGTGAGAATAAGAACCTCAGAGGAGAGAACATGTTTGCAAACGACCTTCTAGATCTTGCTTAAGACTTNGCTTCCAACTATATAACTCTATGATCTGTGTATCATAAATTAAAAATAAACAGAAAAGTGAAATTCAAAGTGTTAAGTCACTCAGTTGCATCTGATTCTTTGTGGGGGCATTTGACTGTAGCCAACCAGATGCCTCTGTCCGTGGATTTCCCAGGCTACAATACTGGAGTGGGTTACCATTTCCTCCTTCAGGGGATCTTCCCAACCCTGGGATCAAACCTCAGTTCTCCTGCATTGAAGGCAGATTGCTTACTGTCTGAGCCACCAGGAATTTTTTAAATAAATAGAGAAGATTTATGGAAAAGGAACAGGGGAAAGAGAGAGAGAGAAATATAAATGCAAGGAAGGGCTCAGAAGAGCACACACGGTATGACATAGAGAAGAGGTAATAAAGAAAGGGAGGGGCAGATTCCAAAGATTTTGCCAATAGTTTTAACCTAAACAAATCTTTAAGTCAGTGTGGATGGGGGGCATAAATTAAACTGAACTCCTCATGGATATCTAACTCAAGAAGCAAATCAATAGCAACTTTCAGAGTTCACACAGCTTCATCGACAGAGTTCCATTAAAACCCTCCGGATTTCTTTCCTTACAGCTCAAATGTTCCCTGGGGAAAATGCTGATTCAGAACAAGGAAGTTTCTAAATTGTTGGCCATTTCTTATTGAGAGAAAACAGACACAGAATTATACTTAGAGCGAAACGAAGCCAGTAGCCTTCACAAGTTCCACAGTGAAATCTAGGGTAACAATCTTGTCTTCTTGAAAGATACAGCAAACACTCTTGGATAACAAATAAGAATTGGCAATGCTGTGCTATCTGGGTACAACGTTCCAATTTTATATTCCAAAAGGATAATAATGAATCAAATGAAATAAAAACTTAGATGTATACTGTGTGTGTGCGTGTGTGTATGTGTGGCCAGTCGTGCCTGATTCTTTGCAACCGTGTGGACTGCAGCCCTCGAGACTCCTCTGTCCATGGAATTCTCCAGGCAAGAATACTGGAGTGGGTTACCATTTCCTCCTATGGGGGATCTTCCTGACCCTGGGATCAAACCCGTACCTCCTGCATCAGCAGGTGGATTCTTTACCACTGTGCCACCTGGGAAACTCCAGACATATACTAGAAAGCTAAAACTCAACAGGTGACTAGAACTAGGAACAGAAAAAACTTCAGAAAATTTAAGGCGTGTAAAACCAGAACCATGATGCTGAAAATGAGACAGAAATTCTCATAGTTACATCATTCTCCTATATAAAATCAACTGATGATATATGCTATTTATGTGATACAGATGCAATGTACTGGATAGATAGTTGGTTAGTTGTTATTAAAGACACTTGAAAATGAATAATGGAAGAAACACAGGAATTAAAAGGGGGGTTTCAATCCCATCACAATGTTCATCATCCTATTTTTGTCAATGAAAGAATCACAATGCAATGCAGAAAGGAAGAGGGCCACACTTTGTGTCGTGTTTAGCTGCTCAGTCATGTCCGACTCTTTGTGACCCCGTGGACTATAGCCCACCAGGCTCNGTTCATCATCCTATTTTTGTCAATGAAAGAATCACAATGCAATGCAGAAAGGAAGAGGGCCACACTTTGTGTCGTGTTTAGCTGCTCAGTCATGTCCGACTCTTTGTGACCCCGTGGACTATAGCCCACCAGGCTCCTCTTGTCCATGGGGATTCTCCAGGCACAACTACTTGAGTGAGTTACCATGCCCTCCTCTAGGGGATCTTTCCAACCCAGGGATCAACTCCAGGTTTCCCACGTTGCAGGCAGCTTCTTTATCGTCTGAGCCACCAGGGAAGCCCTGGTGGGGTTGCAGACTTTACTTACCTGCTTCTCTGTGAGAATGACTCTCCCCAGTAACTGGTCCTCTAGACCTCTCATAGTGACTGTGAAGTCGATGATGGAGGTCCGAGCACTTATTTCAGGGGTATAGGCTGGATTGGGCAGCTTGGTGGTGATGTAGAGTCTGAAGCCATCCATCACATCTATCTCTTTGTCACCAACTTTCACCTTTGTTATAAAAAGAAAGTTATGATGTGGGAGAATGGCATTGAAACACGTATACTATCATGTAAGAAACAAATCGCCAGTCTATGTTCAATACAGGATACAGGATGCTTGGGGCTGGTGCACGGGGACAATCCAGAGAGATGATACAGGGTGGGAGGTGGGAAGGAGGGTTCAGGATTGGGAACTCACGTACACAGATTCATGTGGCAGATTCGTGTCAGATTTGTGTCAATGTATGGCAAAACCAAAACAGTATTGTAAAGTAAAATAAAGTAAAAATAAAAATCTTTTTTTAAAAAAGTAATAAAACCCAGATATACCTTACTGTGTGTTTTTTGCTTAGAATCTAGTATTGCTTTAAACCACTATACACCTGGAGATCATGTGTATACTTAAAAAGAAACGTTCATTAGGCATTCAGAGGGCTTCAGGCCACTAGGATGAAAAGAAAGAAGGACAAAAATAAGAGAGGAAGGAGGAAGGGAGAAAGAGAGGGAAAGAGGGAGGGAAAGAGGGAGGGAAGGAGGGAGGGAAGGAGGGAGGGAAGGAAGTTATCCAACATTTTTTGGTTGCTGTTCAGTCGCTCAGTCATGTCCGACTCTTTGTGATCCCATGGACTGCAGCACACCAGGCTTCCCTGTCCTTCACCATATCCTGGATCCTGCTCAAACTCATGTCCATTGAGTTAGTGATGTCATCCAACATGCATCATCCAATAAAAGCAGAATTGGGGGCTTCCCTGATGGCTCAGTGGTAAAGAATCTACCTGCCAATGCTGGAGACACAGGTTGGATCCCTGACCCAGGAAGACCCCACATGCCAAGGAGTAACTAAGTCCATGTGCCACAACTACAGACCTTGTGCTCTAGAGCCCGAGAACTGCAACTACAAAGCCCACGCGTCACAACTGCTGAAGCCTGAGCACCCTGGAGCCCATGCTCTGCAACAAGAGAAGCCACCACAATGAGAGGTCCATGTACCACAACTGGAGAGTAGCCCCCACTCCCCGCACCGAGAGAAAAGCCCAGGCAGCAACGAAGATCCAGTCCAGCCAAAATAAACAAATTAATAAGACTATAAATAAATAAATATTGAATTTATTCCGTGGGCTTCTGTGGAGGCTCAGCAGTAAAGAATCTGTCTGCCATGCAGGAGCCACAGGTGACATGGTTTGATCCTTGGGTTGGAAGGATCCCCTGGAGAAGGGCATGGCAACCCACGCCAGTATTCTTGCCTGGAGAATCCCATGGACAGAGGAGCCTGGTGGGCTACAGTCCATGGGGTCACAAAGAGTCAGACAAGACTGAAGCAACTAAGCATACACGCACATAGAATTTATCATCAAAATTGTTGTGATCATACTGCAGAAGTGAGATGGATTCCCCAACCAAAATCTGGTTCAGAAGTCAAGACTGATTACATCAATCATGTACCAAAAAGATATGAAAAGCCTTATCATTCACATGAGAATTTCGTGAGATTCAAGGTAGGCTGCCAAACAGATCCAAAGAAAAATCACTTGAGAGAGCAGAGAAAGGCAGCTGTTTTAGGGTTTTACAGAGATCACGGGATGTGACTAGGATGAGGCTTCCCAGATATGGTCATGAACAGGGAGTT
>SJYW01009887.1:120840-141592 GCA_006410735.1 Raphicerus campestris | reverse complement strand
TTATCATTCACATGAGAATTTCGTGAGATTCAAGGTAGGCTGCCAAACAGATCCAAAGAAAAATCACTTGAGAGAGCAGAGAAAGGCAGCTGTTTTAGGGTTTTACAGAGATCACGGGATGTGACTAGGATGAGGCTTCCCAGATATGGTCATGAACAGGGAGTTTCATGGTTTGGATTTCCCACTGTGAATCAGCTGGTGAAGAATTCACCTGCAATGTGGGAGACCTGGGTTCAATCCCTGGGTTGGGAAGATCCCCTGGAGAAGAGAAAGGCTACTCACTCCAGTATTCTGGCCTGGAGAATTCCATAGAGTGTATAGATTCCATGCACTTTATAGTCACTGAAAACAGTGGCTTTCACTTTCACCAGAAGAGCAGAACCACATTTTCTCATCATCTTGCCCAGATTTGGAATGACAGGGGAGGGGGCATGATGGGGCTTGAAAGCCACGCGAAGTCTAACATCAGAATGAAGTCAGGCTTCACGATACAAGTGAAGTAGATGTTCCTAAAAAGGCTACTCTTGACCTCAACTCAGGAAGTGTGGAAGAGAAAAGCAAATGCTTCCTGCCCAAGACTTGAATCTGGGTTGATGTTTAATGAGAAACTGTGACCTCTGTCACATTGACCTGGCCTCATGGAAACTGCTCTGCACACTGTCATCGTCAGGCTTAACCTACCTTAAAGGTAGACCCAGTCTTAATGAAGTTTCTTTCCAAAACATTATCCAGGGCTGGATCTAGTTCCTCCCCAACATCTTCGATAAGCAAGGGTCTTCCGAGAGAAAGACTGTCCTCCAGGTGGTTTCTGAAGTACTTGTGATTTAGAGATGTGATCTGGAAACAAGATCACATTCTTCAGCTTAGCAAGTCATCATTTCCTTATTGTTATTTATTTAATTGAAGGGGCTCAGTGGGTAAAGAATCTGCCTGCAGCGCAGGAGACACAGGAGACACAGCTTCAATCCCCGGGTTGAGAAGATCCCCTAGAGGAGGAAATGGCAAGCCACTCCAGTATTCTTGCCTGGAAAATTCCACGGACAGAAGAGCCTGGTGGGCTATAGTCTATGAGGTCGTAAAGAGTCGGACACAAATGAGCGCACGGCACTGAAAGGCACTAAGCGCTGATTTACAATATTGTGTTAGTTTCAGGTGTACAGCAAAGTGATTCAGTTGTAAATATTTTTTTCAGACTATTACAAAATATAGAAAAAGTTTCCTGTTCTATACAGTAGGTCCTTGCTGGTTATCTATTTTATATATAGTGCTTATGTTAATCCTAAACTTCTAATGTATCCCTCCTCCATCACCTTTCCCCTTTGGTAACTGTAAGTTTGCTTTTTATGTCTCTGGCTCTATTTATGTTTTGTATATAAATGTGTTTATATCACTTTTTAGATTCTACTAATACATAGAAGTGACATATAATATTTGTCTTTGTCTAGCTTACTTCACTTTGTATGGTAATCTCTAGGTCCATCCCTGCTGCTGTGAAAGATACTACTTCATTCTTTTGTATGGCTGAGTAATATTCCATTGTACAGATATACCGTATCTTCTTCATCCATTCCTCCATCAATGGACATTTAGGTTGTTTCCATGTCGGGGCTATTGTAAGTAGTGCTGTTATAAGCACTGGGATGTATGTATCTTTTTGAATTGTGGTTTTCCCCAGATATATGCCCAGGAGTGGGATTGTAGGATCATATGGTAGCTCTATTTTCAGTTTTCTAAAGAATCACCAGAGCATTTGACTGCATCACTTCCTTTTACTAGGAAGCAGGTAAAAGCTCTGTGTGACAATACTGCCTTCCCCACCACCACCACATTAACTATAAAGTGTCTTTATTTGCCACACACCTAGTGTGACATAGCTCTGTCCTGCTCTGTTTATCAAGGAGAGCCTTAGGCCCTAACAGAAGGGAGTCTGAACCCTTTGATGGACAGCATTAGGAGAGATAAACTGAGATGACCCAGAGGGATGGTACAGAGAGGGAGGAGCGAGGGGGGTTCAGGATGGGGAACATGTGTATACCTGTGGCGGATTCATGTTGATGTATGGCAAAACCAATACAATATTGNACACAGCCATGTGGTAAGATTGGTCCAGCAGAGAGGCCCCAAAAGACATCAGATGATCAAGATCTCTCTTGTCATTCTGGACCATTCTCTTGTCCTTTCTGGATCTAAGTTCCTTTTCTTATTGTTTTTTTTTTTTTTAATTTTTCATTTTGTTTTAATTTTTTTTGCCACACCATGTGGGATCTTAACTCCCTGACCAGAGATTGAACCCACACTCCTTGTATTGGAAGCACAGTCTTAACCACTGGACCACCAGGGAAGTCCCCTAAGTTCCCTTCTTTAAAATGACAATACTATAAAATTATCTATTCTGCCTACCTTGAGAGATTGTTTAAAGATTAAATGAGATAAAGTGGGAGGATGTAATTTGAAAAACATATCAAAAATGCTGCACAAGATGCTGCTTTCATCAAAATTTACAAGAAAACCCAGAACATCCATGTTCCAGCAGTGACTTCTGTTTTGGCTGAATATCCTAACCTCTAACCGAAGGTCCTCGGTGTCTGCTAGAAACATACTCCAGGACCTGATGAAGGCGCATGTGCTGGTTATATACATGTGCATGCATGTATGTATGTATGCATTGTGCATCACTTAAAGGAATCCCTGCTGGAAAGGAATGAAGGGCTGACCCCAGTGTCAGAGGACAGTCACCTGCTTTTCAGTCATGGCCTGCTCGTACTCAGCCTGCACCACGTCCAGCTCGGCCTGCTTGTCGTCCAGCTCGGCCTGGGCCTTCTCCAGATCCTGCATGGCCAACATGTAGCGGTTCTCCTGCACCACCAGGTTGGCCTGCATAGGACACACAGAGCATGAAGGGACAGGCGGCAACCCAGACATCCCGCACGTCGCATCTGAGAACGCAGGGAAGTCCGTGCTACACCTTTTCTTTGTTCTCTGAGAGTCTTCTCAAATTACATTGTCAAGGCCGAGTCTTCATGTGAACTTGACATGTTTGTAAGCAGACAGTTATAAGTCATTAAGAGAGAATCAGCAAACTTTTTCATAATATTCCAGATAGTAAATATTTTTGGCTTAGGACAAGAGGCAAAATCAAGAATTTTGCTTAAATACTCAATTTAAAATTCTATGAGCTTACAAATACAGGTGGTAAGTTATATTTGGCTTATGGACCACAGTTTGCCAGTCCCTAAACTCGAACACTGTAATAGTAAGTGCATAAATGCAAATTGCAGATTATTTTAATATTTAGTTGTAGGGGAAAAGTTGAATATTTAGAACCATCTGCCAAGGAGAGCTCACCACTGTTAATGAAGATGTTAAAATAAGACAAAGAATGAAACATAATTAATCACTGAATATAAAGATCTAGGTGTTCGTGGGTAGATGGACTTGACAGTATTCCTGTAATTCTCATATATTACTTGCTTTCATGCAAAGAATTGATACTTGAGCTGTGACCAAATAAAAATATTTGTTTTAAGGAAGCTAAATTAGACTCAAAAGACATAATCAAAAGCAATATTGGGGGAGGGAGGCAATATTTGAAAAAGGTGATGTAGAAAATAGTCTGTGCTTACAGAAATTTAAATTTTTTTAAAAAAAATTGAAATCTAAATTCTCTCTTTTAAGTTTTTAAAACAGTAAAACTGACTTTGATGGGGAAACCCAATACCAGCATCATATTATTTATGAGGTGTTTGAGAAGAAAAGATTTAAAATATTCTTTTGATATAAGTTATATTATTATCTGATAACCCCAGGTTCCCAAATTTTGGCAGAATAATTCTTTAAAGGAATATCTAGTTCTATGACTAGAACCAGTGACAGCAAATGCATGGCTTAAAAATTACAGTTTACAAATATTCTGACTCTTGGAACATTTTTCCTCATCTCTGCTCTAAGAAGAATCTATTGCCATGACTTACACAAGGAGGAACAGCAAGACCACTCTGTCAACTTAATATAAAGCCACCCACTAATGTCAAAGTATCACAGTCCCCCAAATTTTGGATATTTTCAAGAACTTTCCTCAGAAAAAAAAAAAATTCTTTTTAATGAAGTACTCAAAAGATATAATCAAAGGGTATAAAAATCTTTCAACTCCAACTGCTCACATTAGGAGCTGTAGGACTCTATTAAGATTACTTAAACTCTATGAGCCTCAGTTTCTCCATTAAGATATTGAAAAGTACCTGCTAAGATCTGTGAGTGTGTTGTGTGTATATTAAATATGATAGTATATAAAAACCCAAGTCTGGGACCTGGTCTATAACAAGAGTTTAATAGATAATAATATATTAATATCACTCTTCTAAATATCTTTTTGATATGAGCCATCTTTAAAGTCTTTATTGAATTTATTACAACATGGCTTCTGTTTTATGTTTTGGTTTTTTGGCATCAAGGCATGTGGGATCTCTGCTCCCTGAGCAGGGATGGAACCCACACTCCTGCATTGGAAGGAAAAGTCTTAACCACTAGATCACCAGGGAAGTCCTTCCATAAGTAATAGCNCTTGTCGTCCAGCTCGGCCTGGGCCTTCTCCAGATCCTGCATGGCCAACATGTAGCGGTTCTCCTGCACCACCAGGTTGGCCTGCATAGGACACACAGAGCATGAAGGGACAGGCGGCAACCCAGACATCCCGCACGTCGCATCTGAGAACGCAGGGAAGTCCGTGCTACACCTTTTCTTTGTTCTCTGAGAGTCTTCTCAAATTACATTGTCAAGGCCGAGTCTTCATGTGAACTTGACATGTTTGTAAGCAGACAGTTATAAGTCATTAAGAGAGAATCAGCAAACTTTTTCATAATATTCCAGATAGTAAATATTTTTGGCTTAGGACAAGAGGCAAAATCAAGAATTTTGCTTAAATACTCAATTTAAAATTCTATGAGCTTACAAATACAGGTGGTAAGTTATATTTGGCTTATGGACCACAGTTTGCCAGTCCCTAAACTCGAACACTGTAATAGTAAGTGCATAAATGCAAATTGCAGATTATTTTAATATTTAGTTGTAGGGGAAAAGTTGAATATTTAGAACCATCTGCCAAGGAGAGCTCACCACTGTTAATGAAGATGTTAAAATAAGACAAAGAATGAAACATAATTAATCACGGAATATAAAGATCTAGGTGTTCGTGGGTAGACGGACTTGACAGTATTCCTGTAATTCTCATATATTACTTGCTTTCATGCAAAGAATTGATACTTGAGCTGTGACCAAATAAAAATATTTGTTTTAAGGAAGCTAAATTAGACTCAAAAGACATAATCAAAAGCAATATTGGGGGAGGGAGGCAATATTTGAAAAAGGTGATGTAGAAAATAGTCTGTGCTTACAGAAATTTAAATTTTTTTAAAAAAAATTGAAATCTAAATTCTCTCTTTTAAGTTTTTAAAACAGTAAAACTGACTTTGATGGGGAAACCCAATACCAGCATCATATTATTTATGAGGTGTTTGAGAAGAAAAGATTTAAAATATTCTTTTGATATAAGTTATATTATTATCTGATAACCCCAGGTTCCCAAATTTTGGCAGAATAATTCTTTAAAGGAATATCTAGTTCTATGACTAGAACCAGTGACAGCAAATGCATGGCTTAAAAATTACAGTTTACAAATATTCTGACTCTTGGAACATTTTTCCTCATCTCTGCTCTAAGAAGAATCTATTGCCATGACTTACACAAGGAGGAACAGCAAGACCACTCTGTCAACTTAATATAAAGCCACCCACTAATGTCAAAGTATCACAGTCCCCCAAATTTTGGATATTTTCAAGAACTTTCCTCAGAAAAAAAAAAAATTCTTTTTAATGAAGTACTCAAAAGATATAATCAAAGGGTATAAAAATCTTTCAACTCCAACTGCTCACATTAGGAGCTGTAGGACTCTATTAAGATTACTTAAACTCTATGAGCCTCAGTTTCTCCATTAAGATATTGAAAAGTACCTGCTAAGATCTGTGAGTGTGTTGTGTGTATATTAAATATGATAGTATATAAAAACCCAAGTCTGGGACCTGGTCTATAACAAGAGTTTAATAGATAATAATATATTAATATCACTCTTCTAAATATCTTTTTGATATGAGCCATCTTTAAAGTCTTTATTGAATTTATTACAACATGGCTTCTGTTTTATGTTTTGGTTTTTTGGCATCAAGGCATGTGGGATCTCTGCTCCCTGAGCAGGGATGGAACCCACACTCCTGCATTGGAAGGAAAAGTCTTAACCACTAGATCACCAGGGAAGTCCTTCCATAAGTAATAGCATTATTATCTATGTTCAATAGTTAAGGTTCTACGGTTGCAATGTTCTGTTAATGTGAACTCATATTTATTAGCTTTCACAGAGTTTCTAAGGAGAAATCTCATTAGAATGAAATTGAATAGAATTTAAACTGCAATTCTTGTCATCAATATTTGTTTAAGTTTATCCACTATTAGAAGTCACTTGGCCTGTCTAGAGGAATCGTAAGATGAAAGAAGAGTCCCTCAGTGTGTCCATCACTAATGAGTGGTGAAGAGGTCCCCACTGGAGTCAAAGGAGTGTCCTCAAACTCTTCACTTGGGAAACGAGAGAAACCCCTTCAGAAATCAGTGAAGTTAGACCCTGTGGTCTGTATTTCTTAAAACACTGAGCAGAGTTGCCCAATGAGACTACACTTTGTCTTCTACTTCTCTCTATGCAATGAACATGTAGGATCTAGAAACTATGTTTATTTTTATGATGATGGCAATTAGGAGGGACCTGACAAGCTAAAGACTTCCAGATGCTGGATGCTACTTAAGAACACAGGAGGGCACCCTCAGAACAGGCTTCTCAGAAGAGAAGCATAGGTTCCAGCTACAACTAGAAGGCTTTCCCTCCTGGTGTTCCCGTCATGTTCTACTGCAGGACTTACGTTGCCCCTGGACTGGATGGAGCCTGAATTGTACCAAATGTAATGCAGGAGAGATGCTCTTGCATAAGCCTTGTCTAGAATGTCCATTATTTTGTACTGATTTTAACTCATTTTATTTCCAGTAATTACAACAAAATAAAAACTCCCCCTTGTGAATTCAACTCTAATTCCCTTGGAGACACTTATGTATGCTTACCCACTGGAAAAATTTGCAAAGGATGCCCTGTACTTTTCACTGGATTCAGTGGTTCAGTCAGTATCAAAATAGCCAACTGGAGTCTTCAATGGTTCTGAATCCACAGGAGCTGACAGCATGATGTCAACTGTTTGCTCTAAAAATCTCTAAGCCAAATGAATCCCTTCTGTTTCAAGTTGCCCTAAGACCTCCAGGGACTCCCCACTGACTAAATGCTCCAGGTATGGTAATAATGAGAAAATAAAATGGAACGTGAAACTCTCTCCCTATCTTCTTTTTATTCGTGATTATTTTTAGCATGATTATTAAGTTCCTCATGTAGTCTGTACATATAAGAGGATATTAGTTGATGGTTGAAAGAGATCAGACTTATACAAAAACAAAATAATCAACCAAACCATTAGGTGTGATTTTTGAGGCATTAATATTTCATTCTCAAAACATTTACTTGCCTCTCCTTCTGCTAAAGATTGTCACTGAATGGTATGGTGACACGGACAAATACCGCTGAGAAATTCAATAACTCAAAAAGAATCAGTGCATATTGTCAGCCCACATTAAATAAAGGATGCTAGTCAATCTTCTTCCTGAGGGTCAAAGGGAGAGGGAATACTATGTCACGTCTGAAGCCAAGTCCAGCCACCAGTGACTGTCCACCCCACGCCATTCATAGGACTCCCTGGCAAGAGATCTTGGCCATTACTGGTGGATCCTGTGCTATAGTTTTCTGTGCTTCTTTTCCTCAAGTTAACATTGTGAGGGTGAGGGGGGAAACGTCCAGCAGCCCACAGTGGACTTAGTATCCTTGTAGAGTCCATGTTCAAGGCCCATACAATTCCAGTGGCAGGAGGACTACAGAGAAGAAAGAAACATGCTATGCTTGGCCAGTCCAGCACCTGCTCTTATCATAGACTTGAGACTAATGACACCTGGGACTCCTGTGCTGCAGGAAAGACAAGCCCTGTTGACCCAGAGACCCCCTGCTGGCACACATCCTGAAGTCTCACCAAGGAAGCTTACCTTCAGAGGCAACACCTCTCTGTTTATGGAAAAGAAGGAAGCCATGGCCTTGGTCCAGGAACAAAGACCCGCTACATTCCCACACACTCGTTTAGCGGTTTCGATGTTGTAGTCTGCCATTTCGAAGTAAGGATTCAAAAATTCTATCACTTCTTCATTGATTGTGTCTTTTGGGAATTGCTGTGGAAGAATGGAGTGAAATAAAGTTAAAATGCCTTGTCCATTAAGTCATAATCACATTATGCTCATGATACCACTGAAACAAACGGTTAAATCCAAGAATGGATGAATATCTTGTCAATATTTCAGGATATTAGGCAAATAAAATGATACATATTTTTAGCATTGCAAATAAAGCAGATATGTAAAGTGTATACATTTAGACACAAATATTTAGCATTTAGCAGCAACCAAATGCTTAACACATTCAGAGAGAGGTTCTATTAAACTCACCTAAAATGTGACAAAAATCAGTTGGACATTAAGCCTTCAGGGTGATGAATTAATTTTTAATCACTGAACTATCAAGATTATGAGAGAACTTTTCTCTTCTGGAGGGATAAAATTTTAAAATAGTAACAGAAATGGATTAAGAGTACCTTCTTGCATTAAAAGAGAAGACTGACCAATCAGTGGAACTGGATCTTTTTAAAATGGCATTTGATCATCTCAATGAAGATAATTAAATGTTTTCTAAGTAGAAAGAAATGTAGCACCTAAATAATTCATAGAAATAAGTCTGCACAGAACATACATAGCACATAGAAAAACTCACCTTTATTCAGAGCTCCTTAAAAATGCAAGTTTCTTTTGTGAGACTTAAAAAATAGTGAAGCCAGAAGAATATTTGGGAGCAATGGAAGGATGGTGGTGACACAAGGCAAATAGCAAAGTAGCTTCCAAGAACAGTGGCTCTGCAGCAGGTATATAAGGCAAGTCCAATGCACTGCCACATTTTTTGGTGAGTATTTTTTGAGCCCCACCCCCTACCACCAGTGCTCTTCCACACACTCATAGTCAGATTAATCGCCACCCCACTCTCCACCCAAATAGCATGCTAATCCTTCACAGGGCACTTACATCTCAGAGGCTCATATTTCAATTATCTGAAACAAGTCTGTGTAACCCAATGGTTTCAGAAGCTACTTCTTTTTTTTTTTTTTAATAATAAATTTATTTATTATTTCTTGTTAGAGCTGCTGTAAAAGTCCTCACCAGATGCTCTGGCCACAGTAGCCACATGGGCAACACTGAATTACAAACTGAATGAAACTGAAAAAGACACATACCCCAGTGTTCACAGCAGCACTGTTTACAATAGTTAGGACAGTGGAGAAACCTAGATGCTCGTCGACAGATAAATGGATAAAGAAGTTGTGGTACATGTACACAATGGAATATTTCTCAGCTATAAAAAGGAATGCATTTGAGTCGGTTCTAATGAGGTGGATGAACCTAGAGCCTATTATACAAAGTGAAGTAAGTGAGAAAGACGAATATTTCATATTAACATATATATATGGAATCTAGAAAGATGGTACTGATGAACCTATCTACAGACTTTTGAACACAGTAGAGAGAGAGAAGGTGGGATGATTTGAGAGAGTAGCATTGAAGCATATATATTACCATAGATAGACAGTGGTGGTAATCTACTGTATGACACAGGGAACCCAAAGCTGGTTCTCTGTGACAACTTAGAGGGGTGGGATGAGGAGGGAGGTGGTAGGGAGATTTAAGAGGGAAGGGATATATGTATACCTATGGCTGATTCATGTTGATGTATGGCAGAAATCATAGTATTGTAAAGTAATTACCCTTCAATAAAAATTAAAATTGTAAAAAGAAACTATGAAAAAAAATTTTAAATAAAAACTAAATGAAAGAGAGTGCTGAAGTTACTGTGTGGGGTATGGATGGGGCTTGGGAATCCCAATCAGTTGTCTCAGGATCTAAATATTAAAGATAAAACAAGGAAACTTCTAGAAGAAAAGATAAGTACATTTATTCTACCCTAGAGACAGGTAAAGATTTACTAAACAGAACACAGAAAGCACTGTTAAGGAAAATATTGATAAACTGGACTATACTAAACAAGAATATCTGCTTACTGAAAGATACAATGACAGGAATGAACAGCTAAGGCAGAGAGTGAAAGAAGATATTTGCAACATACAGATGACAAATTACTCATATTTTACATATAAAGAAACTCTAAAGCTCTAATGCTTATAATGTCTTATATTTGAAAGAGAAACTTCTACTCTGAGAAGATACTTAAATACAAATTTTAAATATATATGAAGAATATTACTCAGACTTAAAAAAGAAGGAAATTCTGCCATTTATAACAACATGGACAGACCTGGAGGGCATATGCTAAGTGAAATAAGTCAGACAGAGAAAGACAAATACTGCCTATTATCATTTATACGTGGAATTTAAAATAGACTCACAGAAGCAGAGAGTAGAATGGTGGTAGCTAGGGACTGGGGGAGGAGAAAGGGGAAGATGCTGGTCAAAGGTTAAGGGTCAAAATGTCAGTTACACAAGATGAGAAGGTCCTGGGGATCTAATGTACAGCAATGTGAATATAGTTAACAATACTGTATTATATACTTGAAATTTGCTGGGAGGCTAGATCTTAAGTGTTCTCACCACCAAAAAAAAAAGGAAAAATGGTAACTATGTGAGGTGATAGATATTTAATTGGATATTTATTGGACTTAAAGGATGGATTAAACCTAAAGGATGAGATAGTTGAATGGCATCATCAACTCAATGGGCATGAGTTTGAGCAAACTCCAGGAGATAGTGAAGGACAGGGAAGCCTGGTGTGCTACAGTCCATGAGGTCGCAGAGTCAGACACGACTGAGTGACTGAACAACAACAAATGGATGTACTATGGTGAAAGCACTTCACAATGTATCAACACAAACATCAAGACGTCAAGTCATACATCTTCATTATAATACATTTTTATTCATCAGTTATACCCCAATAAAGATGAAACACAGTTAGTTTAAAAATATGCATGTAGATTCATCTTCTGTTAAAGGATCCAGACACTCCAGTGAACTCTGAATCCCCTCTTGGCTCATCAGGACTGAATTACCAACCTGCAAATTCTGTAGAAAGTTTCCTGCCGTCATCAGTTTTAAAGATTCCTGCCAGGAAGGAACTGTGCAGCTTTTCTCCAGGTCAATTTTCACTGCATTGACTTTCCTCTGAAACAGCAGCAGCACACAATCCATGATCCTCATGATGAGATGAGGGGGTCGGCCTAGTGTGCGGACAGTAGCGATGTCGGAAGGCTTGATGGTCTGGGGAGGAGAGGGGGTTATCATCTAGTCTCAAGACAGGAAAAAGAGGAAACAAACATTTACCCTCCAAAGACTGCTACAGGAAGTCCCCTACCTATGAGCAAGTTCCATTCTGCGAGCACATCTGTAAGTCCAATTTGTTCGTGAGTCCAACAAAGTTAGCCTGGGTACCCAATCAGCAACATAGTACTGTAATAGGTTTATAATACTTTTCCCACAAATAANAGGAGAGGGGGTTATCATCTAGTCTCAAGACAGGAAAAGCGGAAACAAACATTTACCCTCCAAAGACTGCTACAGGAAGTCCCCTACCTATGAGCAAGTTCCACTCTGCGAGCACATCTGTAAGTCCAATTTGTTCATGAGTCCAACAAAGTTAGCCTGGGTACCCAATCAGCAACATAGTACTGTAATAGGTTTATAATACTTTTCCCACAAATAATACATAAAAAGCAAACAGACACAAAACACTTTTAATCCTACAGTACACAGTACCTTGAAAAGTACAGTAGTAACAGGACCACAGCTGGCACACAGGGGCTGGCACGGAGTAAACAGGCAAGAAGTGTCACTGACTAGAGGATGACTAGAGGAAGAAGGGACGGGAGATGGTAGAGCTGAAGGACTGTCAGTGACAGGAGATGGAGGGCAAGTCGGTATTTCACTCACGCCTGACATTGATAGAATCTACATTCACATCTCTGAAAGTTCGCAACTTAAAACAGAGATGGTGTGGGGTGGGAGGTGGAAGGGGGCTTCGGCATTGGGAGATCGTGTACACCTGTGGCTGATTCATGTCAATGTNACTAGAGGAAGAAGGGACGGGAGATGGTAGAGCTGAAGGACTGTCAGCGACAGGAGACGGAGGGCAAGTCGGGGTTTCACTCACGCCTGACATTGATAGAATCTACATTCGCATCTCTGAAAGTTCGCAACTTAAAACAGAGACGGTGTGGGGTGGGAGGTGGAAGGGGGCTTCGGCATTGGGAGATCGTGTACACCTGTGGCTGATTCATGTCAATGTATGGCAAAACCAATACAGTATTGTAACATAGAATAAAGTAATTTTAAAAAACATATATGTAGGGGACTTACTGTACTTCAACAGGGGAGCGCAAGCATTTTTAAGTTCGACGCAATCATGAGGGCTAGAAGCATATTTAATCCCAAAGAAACACACATCCCCACATGTTCCAATTTTTACAATTCAAAGTGACAGCCAGAGGAGGCACAGCAAGAGACATGTTCGCCAGCTGATAAGGAGCTGTGACTTCTCTAAAATTGTNTCGACGCAATCATGAGGGCTAGAAGCATATTTAATCCCAAAGAAACACACATCCCCACATGTTCCAATTTTTACAATTCAAAGTGACAGCCAGAGGAGGCACAGCAAGAGACATGTTCGCCAGCTGATAAGGAGCTGTGACTTCTCTAAAATTGTAACAGCCACTTAGTGTCAGAAAAAGAAGCTGTCTGAAAGGAAAAGAATCATCAGCTCCAAAGTAGATCCCCGGGATTCTCAACCAGGGAAACTCCAGGATTTGCAACGCTCTTTCTACTCATTAGTTATGTAGGTCAAGAATCTGACTCTCTCTCTTACAGCTCGTCACTGTGGACCGACACCAGCGGGTAGCCACGGGGCTGCCAGTTGCATAATTAATTAGAGGTTTNTCTTTATCCACTTATCTGTTGATGGACATTTAGGTTGCTCCCATGTCTTGGCTATTGTAAAGAGTGCTTCAGTGAAAACTGAGATGTGTGTATCCTTTCAAATGATAGTTTTCTCTGGATATATGCCCAGAAGTGAGACTGCGGGGCCACATGGTAGCTCTGTTTTTAATGCTTAAGGGACCTGCACATTGTTCTCCATAGAAGCTGTACCAATTTACATTTTCACCGACAGTGTGGGAGGGCTACTTTTTCCCACACCCTCTCTAGCATTTATTATTTGTAAGACTTTTTGCTGATGGCCATTCTGACTGGTGTGAAGTGATATCTCATTGCAGTTTTGATTTAATTTCTCTAATAATTAGTAATGTTGAGCATCTTTCCATGTGTCTGTTGGCCATTTGTATGTCTTCTTTGGAGAAATGTCTATTTAGATCTTGTGCTCACTTTTTGGTGTTGTTTTTTTTTAATTGAGTTATATGAGTTGTTTGTATATTTTGGAAATTAACCCTTTATTGGTCTCATCATTTGCAAATATTTTCTGTCTGTGGGCTGTCTTTTCATTTTGCTTATGGTTTCCTTTGCCGTGTAAAGGTTTATAAGTTTGATTGGGTCCTATTTATTTATCCTTTAGCTTTAAAAGGAGGAAATCTCAAATAGGCTTGGACTCAATTATGTTGGGGACCCAGGTAAAATGAATTGGGAGTGGGGGTATAGCTGAAGTTCAACCTATTTCAGCTAAATATTAGATTCCTCTTTCTTCTACAGGCAAAGCAATATGACTATTACATATGTGTGTGTATATATATATAATATATAATTATATATATATATCATATATATAATTATACAAAGCAGTCAGGTCAGATTAGCATTGGGATAAGAATAGACACATTCTTTGCTGTTACTTTATTTTTTTGTAGGTATACATGGCTGATGCCAAGACAGAGTCTCAATGTTCCTGGAATTTTCTAAGTATGAATTGGTAGTACCAGATTTCAAAACTTACAAGGAGGAAATAAAATGAAGACAGAACCAGTGAAGGAAATTATCGAAAACCTCCCCTAGATATCCCAATCACCTTGCCCCTATTCCCAGACATTTCTGCATTGATGGTATTGCTGAATATTGTAGTGGAAGAGAGTACTAAATTAGGAGGATATTGGAAAATATTTTATAATATTAAGAAACATGTCAGGCTTTTGAAATCTTATGAAAATGTAGACCTGTAAGAACTGAGATGCCACATGCTCCGTTCCTATAATGCTGTTAGTATCACAAGTCCAATAAAGATTTAGAAGTTTCTTGACAGTATCTTTGTCTTCTCTCTATTAATCAAAGACTCTCAGTGGAGCCAGAGTGTCTTAAAATGGGCAGGGGGAGGATATGTTCAAGATCTTAAAGAGATATCTGTACCCTTATGTTTCCTGCAGTATTATTCACAATGGCCAAGACATGGAACCAATGTAAATGTCCATTGATGGANCTTTGGAGAAATGTCTATTTAGATCTTGTGCTCACTTTTTGGTGTTGTTTTTTTTTTAATTGAGTTATATGAGTTGTTTGTATATTTTGGAAATTAACCTTTTATTGGTCTCATCATTTGCAAATATTTTCTGTCTGTGGGCTGTCTTTTCATTTTGCTTATGGTTTCCTTTGCCGTGTAAAGGTTTATAAGTTTGATTGGGTCCTATTTATTTATCCTTTAGCTTTAAAAGGAGGAAATCTCAAATAGGCTTGGACTCGATTATGTTGGGGACCCAGGTAAAATGAATTGGGAGTGGGGGTATAGCTGAAGTTCAACCTATTTCAGCTAAATATTAGATTCCTCTTTCTTCTACAGGCAAAGCAATATGACTATTACATATGTGTGTGTATATATATATAATATATAATTATATATATATATCATATATAGAATTATACAAAGCAGTCAGGTCAGATTAGCATTGGGATAAGAATAGACACATTCTTTGCTGTTACTTTATTTTTTTGTAGGTATACATGGCTGATGCCAAGACAGAGTCTCAATGTTCCTGGAATTTTCTAAGTATGAATTGGTAGTACCAGATTTCAAAACTTACAAGGAGGAAATAAAATGAAGACAGAACCAGTGAAGGAAATTATCGAAAACCTCCCCTAGATATCCCAATCACCTTGCCCCTATTCCCAGACATTTCTGCATTGA
The DNA here is from genome assembly GCA_006410735.1 of Raphicerus campestris. Classification (NCBI taxonomy): domain Eukaryota; kingdom Metazoa; phylum Chordata; class Mammalia; order Artiodactyla; family Bovidae; genus Raphicerus; species Raphicerus campestris. Next base: position 126,237 of record SJYW01009887.1, on the reverse strand, counting down.
TGGTATTGCTGAATATTGTAGTGGAAGAGAGTACTAAATTAGGAGGATATTGGAAAATATTTTATAATATTAAGAAACATGTCAGGCTTTTGAAATCTTATGAAAATGTAGACCTGTAAGAACTGAGATGCCACATGCTCCGTTCCTATAATGCTGTTAGTATCACAAGTCCAATAAAGATTTAGAAGTTTCTTGACAGTATCTTTGTCTTCTCTCTATTAATCAAAGACTCTCAGTGGAGCCAGAGTGTCTTAAAATGGGCAGGGGGAGGATATGTTCAAGATCTTAAAGAGATATCTGTACCCTTATGTTTCCTGCAGTATTATTCACAATGGCCAAGACATGGAACCAATGTAAATGTCCATTGATGGACGAATGGATAAAGAAAATGTGGTATTTACATCCAATGGAATATTATTCAGGTGTCAGTAATGGAAATTCTGCCATTTGCAACAGTATGGATGGACCTGGAACATATCTTGTCAAGTGAGATAAGCTAAACATGAAAGAAAAATGCTGCATGATCTCATTTATATGTGGAATCTCAAATAAACTCATAGAAGCAGAGAGTGAAACAGTGTTGCCAGGGGCTGAAGGAAGAAGGAAATGGAAGGTAATTGTCAAAGGGTAGAAAGTTTTAGTTATGCAAGACAAATTCTAGAGATCTACTCTACAGCACAGTGCCCACAGTTATCAATACTTTATTGTATACTTGAAATTTGTTAATGGGTAGATCTTAAGCTGTGTTTTTATCAAAAAAACTAATAATGAGAAAAACAGAATTACCCTATGATCCAGTAATCCCACTACTGGGCACAAAGAGAAAATCATAATCAAAAAGATACATGCACTCCAATGTTCATAACAGCACTATTTGCAGTAGCCAGGACATGGAAGCTACCTAAATGTCTATCAACAGAGAAATGGATAAAGAAGATATGGTACACATACACAGTGGAATACCACTCAGCCATAAAAAGGAATGACACCAGGTCATTTGTAGAGATGCGAATGGACCTAGAGAGTGTCATATACAGAGTGAAGTAAGTCAGAAAAAGAAACACAAAAACATATATTAATGCATATATGTGGAATCTAAAAAAATGGTATAGGTGCTCTTATGTGCAAAGCAGAAATAGAGACACAGAGCTAGAGAAACAATATAGGATATCAAGAGGGAAAGGAAGGATGGGAAGAATTGAGAGATTAGGATTGACACCCATATACTATTGACAAATAGATAACTAGTGAGAACCTACTGTATAGAACAGGGAACTCTGCTTAATGCTCTGTGGTGACCTAAATGGGAAGGAGGTCCAAAGAGGGTGGGGGTATATATGTAAATGTGTGGCTGATTCATTTACTGTAAAAGAGAAACACAAATTGTAAAGCAACTATACTCCAATAAAAATAGATAAATAAAAATTATAAAGAAAAAACAATAATAAAGGGAGCAGGAGGAAACTTTGAGAGTAGATGGATGTGTCTATGGCCTTGAAGGTGGTGATGGTTTTATAGGTGTGCACTCATCCCAAACTCACAGAGCTATACATATTAAATATATGTGGCTTTTTATATATCAATCACAACTTCATAAATTGGTCTTTTAAAAGTGGGACTGGGGAAGATGAGGTATCCACCAATCTGAGAGGCTAAGGACCCTGGAAGATGTCATGGATTAAGGAGGACAGTTTAGCCAGTGCAAGAAGGAATGAAGAAACAGTAAGGAAAGACACATCAGCTGTAAGAATGGTGTGAAACTTTGGAAAGATAAGAAAGGAAGGCAACATCTTCATTGTCTCTAACGAGTAAAAATTCTCTTATACAATATGTTATATACTGACTCAGAAAGCTTAAAGACTTAACGTGGATCAAAAAAATGTATAAGTGTGTGCTAAGAAGGTAGCAAAAACTAATAACTATATCACATAATGATGCAAGTTCAATTGAGGTTATATAACTTGAATTAGCAATGGACAGGACAGCAATGTTCCATTTCTCCAGCCACTTTCTAAGCCAAGAGTCAATAACATAAGACAAAGGATGAGTAGACTAAGGATTTTATTCCCCTGACCAGGGACTGAACCACACCCACTGCATTGGAAGTTAACCACTGAACCAGAATGTTAACCGCTGGACCACCAGGGACGAAACAGTAAAAACAATAACTCGAGTCCAAAACATCTCAAATTAGACCAATCTCAAAAAGGGCCAGCCCTTGAAGATATGGCCTACTTCACTAGATTCAACATATTTCCCCAGAAACCAATCTTGTTTCTAATTTTATCATTTATGATATTGCCTCATAACTGCATTCTGTTGGAAGCTTGGTCAAAGCCTGACCTTAATGCGTAGCACTAGATCAGTAGTGATTTGTTTGGATAATTTATATGTACACTCAAAGAAAGCTGTATCTTACTAACCTACTCTAACATCCTCTGAATGAGTGAAAAAAATATTTTAGAAATTTTGTGTGACTTTTCCAGTGTCATACAGCTTATTGGTAACAGAGTTGAAATGAGAAGCTGGCTCCCAGACCACTATTATATGGCACTGCCCATCACTTATGAGTGAGAAGATAATATGTGAAGTGCCACCTGCAATATCTAAAAAAAGCAAATAACATCTCCAAACAGAAAATATCACTTGAAATCATTCCAGAGAAGAGAGCTTTGGTCTGAAGCAGTAGAACATTTCTTCGTTGTTATTCATCTTTTCTGCCTAATCTTCCTCCGAGGCCCTAGAAGATGACATCTGTTATATCACAAAGATGTACCTGCAAGGCTGCTTCTGCTTCTTCTAATGCTGGCTTTGCTGCTTCCAGTTTTTCCTCAGCAATAGCTTTATCTTTAGAGATGCTGTCGACAATGGCCTGGGCTTTGTCCTTCACCTTCTGGACCTCAGCTTTGACCTTTTCAGCAGCCTGTGCTTTCATTGTCACTTCTTTTAAGACCTAATTCAATATAAAACCAAAAAAAGTACATCAAAAATCACCCAGCTCAAAATGCACATTTTTGCCTGGATTTGTTGATTTTGTCCACTTACACAATTTTTCATACATAGAATTAAGAGTATGGTACTTTTTAAAATTTTTATNTAAAACCAAAAAAAGTACATCAAAAATCACCCAGCTCAAAATGCACATTTTTGCCTGGATTTGTTGATTTTGTCCACTTACACAATTTTTCATACATAGAATTAAGAGTATGGTACTTTTTAAAAAATTTTTTGGAGTATAGTTGCTTTACAATGTTGCATTAGTTTCTCTTGTACAGCAAAGTGTATCAGCTGTATGTATACATACATCCTGGCTTTTTTGGATTTCTTTCCCATCTAGATCATCACAGAGCATTGAGTTTGCTGTGCTATACAGTAGGTTCTTATTAGTTACCTATTTCATTCATAGGATCATCGGTGTATATATGGTATTATAATGGAAATAAATAATTTGCACTTCCATGGTTACAACTTAGAGAAGAAGCATACAGTATTAACATTTATGAATTGGGAATTCAAAATGAATATGGTTCATGTGTCAATGTCTACCCACCATGTCGGCTTTATCATTGGCCACTTGCAGTTCCTTTTCTTTCACTTCCAGTTCTCTACTCAGAGCTGCAACAGACTCCGAAGCTTCTTTTAGCTTTTCCAATCCAGTATTCATTCTGAGAGTAAAAATCCAAGGTGAGGGAAGTGTTAACATGTGTGGTTCTTGGCCACATTTTCTAAGTACTGGTCTACTGATATAGATAGTAATGGTCATCTTTGAAGAATACTGTATATACAATAGCAAACCCAAGAGGGCTTGACAAAAAGAGTAAACGTCTAAGCTTGATTCTAGACTAAAGTCACATGTTGGTTCTTCATAGACTAAGTGTAAAAAGAGTGAGTCTGCTAAGAACACTGTATGACATGAGGAATAACAGTGTCAAGAATCTGTCTCATGCAAGAAACATGCTTAATGAACTTTAGCTAAATGAAAACAGACTTCAATTTCTTGAAACCCTATCATGGAGGAAGGGAAATAAATAATTTCTTTTTTTCTAACAAGACCAATGACATTAAAAGAAGGAAGATTTGGGATCAAGAAAAGAAACAAATTTAAAGCTATCAAACTGCCTCGTGAAGGGACCAGCTGCCTGTTTGACTCTAAAATAATGTGAGCTTAAAGACAGGAGTTCTTAGAGTCATTTAGCCCAATCACTCACCCAGGGGTCCCTTAGATAGCAACCTTGGCTGCTGCTTGATTGTATTCAGGCAGAAGAGATAAGTGTTCATAAAAGAGCAAAGTAGAGCTGGGAAGTTGGGAACAAATTTCAGTGAAGTAAGGTATTTATTGTGCAAAGAACACATGTATCAAGCAGACTCTCCTATCTCAGACACTCAGAACGTGTGGGAAGAAAGGGATGAGACGAGGTGTGAGGGGATGTCTGTATTCTGAGCTTTTTTCCAAGCTCAAGGTTTCTATTATTATCATCCAACACTGTAGAAAGTGGTAGGCCACAAGAAAACTTGGCAATATTTAATCTTATTGGGCAAGAATAAAGCCACTAGTAACCATGGAATGATCCTTCAAACAAACTTGAAAGGAAGGTTTCTCAATCTCAGCACTATTGGTTTTTGAGGCTGGATAAATCTCACAAGGACTTCCCAGGTGGCTCAGTGGTAAACAATCTGCATGCCAATTCAGGAGATGCAAGTTTAGTTCCTCAGTCAGGAAGATCTCCTGGAGGAAGAAATGGCAACCCAGTCCAGTCTTCTTGCCTGGAAAATCCCATGGACAGAGGAACCTGGCAGTCTACAGTCCAGGGAGTTGCAACAGCAAAATTATATGTGATGAGGATTGTCCTGTGCACTGTGAGGATATTTAGCACATCCCTGACCTCTAACTCTTGATGCCAGCAATACCTCTCCACCATCCCCATTACCCGCACCCTAGTTCTAACAAACAAAAATGTCTCCAGTCATTTTTGGAGCAAAGTTGCCCCTAGTGAGACCCACTGCTTCACAATAACTTCATATTCAACACTCAAACTTACCTGTTGGCCAGAGTTTGCACCTCTGCATGCTTCTCTCCATATATGAACTTGTAGCCCTGAATAAAGGAGAGGTACGATTTGGGCGTCACATGGGTAGAACGTCGGAATCTCTGGAAATAATCAACACACTTCTCAGCTACCCCATCCTGGAAGGAGCCCATGCACTGAACGACTTCCTTCTTGGTTTCCAAACTGCAGTCAATATCATAGGCAGAGAGGAAGTGTTCAGACACTAGAAAGAATAAAGACAGCTGTATGTGAAACATGAAAACAAATGATCATCTTAAAAGTTATCCCAGGGATGCAAGGATTCTTCAATATCCACAAATCAATCAATGTAATTCACCACATTAACAAA
>SJYW01009887.1:99856-111285 GCA_006410735.1 Raphicerus campestris | reverse complement strand
GGACAGAAGGAAGGACACTGGCCTCAGTCCCTGAATTTTCCTGAACTGGAAATTTTCAAATTTCCAATTCATTTGGATTCAAAGAACTGAAGTAATAGAGTGAGGAGGGCACATGAGTTGCCTATCCAGTAGCCATCCCCTCTCTTTTAGTAACAAAAGAATCCTAAATTTGCTCAGAGTAACAATCTGCCCAACTAAAAGTCTTTGAGTCCCCAAACTCTCTTGTAGCTGGAGGTGACCCAGTTCTGGCCAAAAACATGCAGACAAAAGTCCCTGGGGAGGAACCTTGTCCTGACTAAGAGACAAAGCTTCATGTGGCACCAACAGACACAGAGCCCTAAGATGCAGCAGCCCTTTGAGGCCTACAAGAACAGGAGCCTCACCCTAGGATGACAGCAAGCTAGGCACAAGGTCCCCAGCTGTATTCTAGGCTGCACATCTCTGTACTTCCTTGTTAGCAGGAAAAAGAAAAAAATAAAATAAAAACCTTGTTTATGCCAAAAATAAAACAAAAAACTTGTTTAAGCCACTACGGCTCTGGTTTTCTCTTACAGCCAAACACATAATTAATGCTACGTTCAGAGGGGAAAGATACCTAATCCTGGCAGATCCTAAATCACAAAACTTTATCAATTAATCCTTAGAATATCCCTAAGTGATGGATATCGTTATGTATATTTTACAGATAAGAAAAATGGGGCTTACAGAAGTTTGCTTGCAGGCAGGAGCATCAGAATTCAAAGCCAAAGATGATGAATTCCAGTGCCTAAAGTCCTTTGATTTAGAAATTCAAATACAACAAAACTATATAGAGTCTTTAGAGTGTTAAACAACATTTTTTATTGGAGCTCAAAGTTCTAAAGTATCTTCTGACTAACGTGCTTCATAAACAAAATATGCTAATTGTTCTGGGAAACAGCGGGGACTACTGCAATTGATATTCCTTTCTGAGCAGTTCTGAGGCCAGTTGCCTCATTTCTGTTTATGCTCCACTGTCAGTTGCAAGCAGTTGCAGAAGAAATGGTGTCTGACTCAGAAGGCAGAAATCCTGTATACTATATTAATAAATCGTAATATTTTTGAAAAAGAGCCAATTTATATACATAATTAAAATGACTTCTTTGAAAAGAAATATATGCCATATATATGCTTAGATGATTTTATAAGCATATTGATTTTATTGAGACATTAGTTACAAATAAGGATGGCCTATTTTGATAACAATGTGCTTATTTGAAGCAGAGCTCAGTAGGACATTATTAATTATCTTCACCTGGAGAAATCTGAATGAACTGAATTTAGTAGTGACTTTGGAATCACTGACTTTCATTTAAAAAACACAATATCACCAGAATAAAGGTAATAGAAATACCTAGAAACAATTCAAAACAACTCCATATTAAGCTAAAAACAAAGATTTGCCAAAATGGAGATTACTAAATGGTGGGAAGGCCAAGGATTTTATAGTGTAAGATAAAATATATTTTTCTTTAAATGTTTCATCTAAAGATTCAGTCCATTTAAATTCATGCATGTAAAGAATTTCATTTTTTCAGAAGCAATATAATTACTATAAAATCTTATATTTATGATATGTATGAGATAAAGAGGAAAACACTTGGCTTATTCCAAGTATCTTTAAATTAGGAAAATACTCTAAACAATAAGAATAAACTATATAAAAATATGTGAAAATAATACCACTCATTATAGCACCAGAAAATAAAATACTTAAAAATAAACTGCACTAAAATGTGAAAGAATTGTACTGAGAACTATAAAACACTAATGAAAAAATTACAATAGATATAAATATATAGAAATACATTATATGTTCACAACTTGGAAGGATTAATATTGTTAAAATGTCTATAGTACCCAAAGTAATTTACAGATTTTATGAAATCACTATCAAAATTCCAATGACATTTTATACAGAAATAGAAAAATTAATCCTAAAATTCTTATGGAACCACAGAAGATTCCCAATAGCCAAAGCAACTTTGAGCAAGAACAAATCAGAATCACTTCCTGTTTCAAAATGTATAACCAAACTACAAAACTTAAAACAGCATGATAAATACAGGCATGTAGATCAATGGAACAGAATAGAGAGCCCGGAAATAAACCTACACATATACAGTCATGGGATTCTCAACAAGGGTGCCAAGAATATTAATACAATAGTCCAGTAAGTCAGACAAAGACAAATATCATATGTTATCACCTATACGTGGAATCTAAAAAAAAAAAAAAATTATACAAATGAACTTATTTACAAAGCAGAAATAGAGTCAAACACATAAAAAGACAAACTTATAGTTACCAAAGGGGAAAGGCTGTGGGGAAAGAAAAATTAGGAATTTGGCAATAACACATACACCTAAAAAAGAAAATGGCAACCCACTCCAGTATTTTTTTTTAACTTTATTTTGCTTTACAATACTGTATTGGTTTTGCCATACACTGACATGAATCCACCATGGGTGTACATGAGTTCACAAACCTGAACCCCCCCTCCCACTTTCCACCTCATATCATCTCTCTGGATCGTCCCCGTGCACCAGCCCCAAGCATCCTGTATTCCTGCATTGAACATAGACTGGCAATTCGTTTGTTACATGATAGTATACATGTTTCAATGCCATTCTCCCAAATCATCCCACCCTCTCCCTCTTCCAAAGAGTCCAAAAGTCCGTTCTACACATCTGTGTCTCTTTTGTGGTCTTGCATACAGGGTTATCATTACCATCTTTCTAAATTCCATAGATATGTGTCAGTATNTCTAACCTTTCAGTTTCATTCCTTCTGTCCATCTTCTCCACGTGCAAATCTGCCACACCTCCCCTAGTGGAGACTCATGAATGGTTTCCCAGTGCTACAGTGAAGTGAGAGTGGCTCAGTCGTGTTCAATTCTTTGTGACCTGATGGACTATACAGTCCATGGGACCATGGGATTCTCCAGGCCAGAATACTGGAGTGGGTAGCCAGTTCCCTTCTCCAGGGGAATCTTCCCAACCCAGGGACTGATGGCAACCCACTCCAGTACTCTTGCCTACATGGGGTCGCAAAGTCAGACATGACTGAGCAACTTCATTCACTCACTAGCTCCTGTATTGCAGGCAGATTCTTTGCCATCTGAGCCACTAGGATGAAGTCCAAATTTCTTATGACACCTCCAAAGGCTTGCATTTTTCTTCCTTTCCCACTTTTCACCTTAAGTTATATACCAGCCATATGTAACAGCTTCCAGGGTCTCAAATGTAACTTTATATGTGCTGATCCTTTTGCCTGGAACATTCTCTGAGATAATTCTTACTCATTCAGATCTCAGCTGAAACATCTCTTTCTCCAGGAAGCCTTTCTGACCATCCCCTAAAGTAGGTTAGCAGTCCTTCCCTCACAATTCAGTAGACTCTAGTCTGCATTTATTTCCTTAATGGAGATAAAACCTACGTATCACATCTTACTGAATGAGTTGCTCAGCTGTCCCCATTAAATTGCTATAAACTCTGTGATGACACAGGTCAGGCTTACCTTGCTTATTGTGTACTCCAGCAATAAGCCAGTGCCTGACACATAGTGGGTGCTCAATGAATACTTTTAAACACATGAATAACTAAATCAATAAACTTTTAATCTATTTTCCCAGTTTACCAACAGTTTACTATTCTTGAAATCTAAATTAATATTTTTTTTGCCTGCATGCCCAGTTGCTTAAGTCGTGTCCAACTCTTTGTGACCACCATGAACTACAGGGGGTCACAAAGAGTCAGGCCCCTCTGTCCACGGAAGTTGCCAGGCAAGAATACTGGAGTGGGTTGCTATCTTCTCCTTCAGGGAATCTTCCTGACCCAGGGATCGAACCTGTATATCTAGCATCTCCTGAACTGGCAGGCAGATTCTTTACTGTTGAGCCATGTGGAAACCCTAAATTAACATTTAGAATGGATGAATTTCTTCTAAAATACACTAAAGGAATATACATAATACTCATATCAAGCATAACATGAAAACCAAGAGGCATCTATTGATGAAATGAGAGGCTAAAATGTTTCTAAAGCAAATTATTCATGTGAAATTTTCATGGTCTATGACAGAGGTTGAAAGAAAACAATAATAAGTCAACATTCAATAAAGAAAACTATTATGGTTCCTTTACATTAAGATAAATGCATTCTTAACTGCAAGTGGNAAATGTTTCTAAAGCAAATTATTCATGTGAAATTTTCATGGTCTATGACAGAGGTTGAAAGAAAACAATAATAAGTCAACATTCAATAAAGAAAACTATTATGGTTCCTTTACATTAAGATAAATGCATTCTTAACTGCAAGTGGCTTCTAAGAACCATTTATCAAAATCCATTTCAGGTTAATTAAAGTGAAGGCATGTTACCTTGTCAGAGTGATCTGGAAGGACGTGTAGCCAGCGATGAATGAAGCCAACCTTGTTAAGCTCTGCTTCCCCGATCCGCCCACCCCAACCAGGAGGGCATTTCCTCGGGGAGTACAAATGACACGTGAGATCTAGAATATAGAAAAGAAAAAGTACATCTCATTTTATGTGCAATATTCCACTTTTTTCCTATTTATTCAATACAGGCATACCTAGGAGACACTGCAGATTCAAGCCCATGCCACCATAATAAAACAAATACTGCAATAAAGCAAGTTACACATATTTTTAAATTTCCCAATACAAATGAAAGTTATGTTTACACTCTACCATTAACTGTGCAATAGCATTACGTCTAAAAAACCTGCACACACCATAAGTGAAGTCGCTCAGTCGTGTCTGACTCTTTGCGACCCCATGAACTGTAGCCTATCAGGTTCCTCCATCCATGGGATTTTCCAGGCAAGAGTGCTGGAGTGGATTGCCATTTCCTTCTCCAGGGGCTCTTCCTGACCCAGGAATCGAACCCGGGTCTCCCACATTGCAGGCAGACACTTTACCATCCGAACCACCAGGGAAGCCTCTGGAAGCACATACCATAACTGAAATATATTTTATTGCTAAAAAATGTTAACCATCATCTGAGCCTTCAGCGAATGATCATCTTTTTGCTGGTAGAAGGTTTGAAATATTATGAGAATTACCAAAACTTGACACAGTGAAATGAAGTGAGTCCATGCTGTAGGAAAAAATGACACCAACAGAGTTGCTTGGCAAAGGGTGAGCACAAACCTTCAATTGTAAAGACTGCACGATCTGCTAAGTGCATTAACGTGATGGGCAATAAAATGAAATATGCCTGTTTAAGCATTTCAGAAGATATAGGTGTCTTAGGATCAGAATAGAAAGATACACTGGTTGGACAAATGAAAGCATTTCTGAAATAGAACAGTGGAGAAGAGGGAGGTACAGCTTTTAGGAAACTCGGAGGCGAGCAGTACAGAACAGTAGGCAGAGCCCAGGCTGTGTCTTGCTCTGGGTTTTCAAGGAAAGAAATAAGGGGGACTTTGAGGTTTCCTCTTAGTTTGCCAATCTGATTTAGGAGGACAGGAAAGAGAACAGAAAATTTCTAAACAATGTGCGTCCTTGGAATACACTAAACACAATTAATTAGAATATCCCCCACATTTGAAAACTAATGTAGTTTAAATAGAAGGCAAAGTTTTCCAAAATATGGTATAAATGATGGAATTTGAAAGGAATAAATGTAAACACTCATATTATTTGGCAAAGACAGCGATACCTAAGGTAGCTAAGTGATTATGGGTAGACCAGAAGTCCACTCTCTGCCAATCAGTAGTTTCTCATCATTCAAGTCATTTTTTTGGTAAAAGTCTGTGATTCTTTGGTTTTACTGGTATTCAATGAATTACTTTCACCATCAGGTCTCCAGCCCCACCTAGAGGGGATTACTGTCGAATTCTCCTGGATGCATTTTTCACTCCATGTGATGACTATCTCTCCCTCCTAACTGCAGTTTGAGCCTGTAGTATTGCTGTACTGTCAGCTTTTTTTCTAAATTAATGATCAAGAATTATATGGGAGCTAAGAAGGGAACTTCACTTTCACTTTCACTTCTCAAGAAGGGGTCACTTCTCTGTTACTGTTGGAAGTTTTCTGGCATAGCCTGACCTTTCTGCATTCTAATAGGGTTTTGTTAAACATCCTTTTTAGGATTCCCTCCACTGGCAGGCTTTATACTCTTTCTGTTGGGACTACTCTTGCTTTTGGATTATACTTCCAGTTTAGTGTGAGCCCAATGAAATGAAGACTATTTTCCCATTATGGACCTGAGAACCTGGTTCCGCCAAACTTGGTAGAACCTTGCTCTTCCAGCCTCCTACTCATCTTCTCCATGTGATTCCCTCTTAAGTTGTTACAGGCAGAGGAGGAGCAGTACAGGCAAGAATTCTTGGCATTTCCCCCGTGACTATTCATATTCTTTCCCTGGTGTTACTTCAAGAGGCATAGATAAAGAAGGTAAGAAGTTACTGCAACCACCCAGAATCTTCTATGTCTTTTCTTGGTTAACTTTTCCAAAATACATGACTTTTCATTTCCTTTAGTTGATGCTGGTGAATATATTAAGGGTTTAAATAATTATTATTCAGTAGGTATTGGAAATTTTCATCCCAATAACTTTTTCTGCNTCTATGTCTTTTCTTGGTTAACTTTTCCAAAATACATGACTTTTCATTTCCTTTAGTTGATGCTGGTGAATATATTAAGGGTTTAAATAATTATTATTCAGTAGGTATTGGAAATTTTCATCCCAATAACTTTTCCTGCAACTGGGCTTAGGTCTGAAAGTAAAAATTTCCATTCCCATCTTCTAGCACTATGTGCGTACTTGCTCAGTGGCTTAGTCGTGTCCAGCTCTTTGCAATCCCATGGACTGTAGCCTACGAGGCCCCTCTGTCCATGGAATTTTCCAAGCAAGAATACTGGAGTTGGTTTTCATTTCTTACTCCAGGGGATCTTCCCAACCCAGGAATCGAATGCACGTCTCCTACGTCTCCTGCATTGGCAGGTGGATTCTTCATCACTGCATGCCACCTGGGAAGCCCCTTCTACCATATGAGAAGCCCTTAAAACATATTTGACAAGTGAATATATACATGAACAAACAAATAGAATATTTTAAAGGTAATCTCAAAATCTAGTTGAAAACAGAAATTATAAGAGAAAACACAGTGAAGTGAGAACTTCAAATGGGGCTATCTTGTCTTACTATCTCAGACTGTGAGACAGAGATATTCATTTTTTAATTTCTGTAGCAAATATTTTCTGAGAAGGCAATGGCACCCCACTCCAGTACTCTTGCCTGGAAAAGCCATGGACAGAGGAGCCTGGTGGACTGCAGTCCATGGGGTCGCTAAGAGTTGGGCATGACTGAGCAACTTCACTTTTACTTTTCACTTTCATGCATTGGAGAAGGAAATGGCAGCCCACTCCAGTGTTCTTGCCTGGAGAATCCCAGGGACGGTGGTGCCTGGTGGGCTGCCATCTATGAGGTCACACAGAATCAGACACGATGGAAGCAACTTAGCAGCAGTAGCAGCAGCAGCAGCAGCAAATATTTTAAAACTTATTAACGCCCATCCTGCCTTGCAGGTGCTCATTCTCTAGTAGAAGATACAAACCTATTAATAGAAGCATGCAATAAAGCACTGTGGTGAATGCTGGGGTGGACAGGAATGATGCAAATTGGAAGAAAAAAATGCAAAGGAAACAACACTGTTTGAGAAGGCATCTTAGATGTGGAGCTGGGAATTTGCTCAAGATCTTGAACGATAATTAGAAGTTTATCATGCAAAGAAAGTGACACACTGGGCAGGAGTTGGGCTAAATTTTAAGAAGAAGGAATGGGATACACAGTCTCAGAATCAGCGAATGCCTGAGGGGTCCTCATCAGGGTGAGAACTTCAATACAAGCTATGGAAATATTGGAAGATAGGATGTTTAGGGCCATACTGGGGACCTGATTCAACTCTCAACCTATTTATCAAGCACCACAAGGGTGCCTGTCTCAGCAGTACTCCATTCTGTGAATACTGAAGGGAATAAATTGGGCATCCTCCCTCATAGAGCTTACCATCTGGTAGAAAAGTCAAATACAAGCAGATGAATTCTACACAAAAAACACCCGCTGGGAATGTAGCACTGAAAAGATCCTCTGGAATCAGGCAATTGACTTCTCTGAATTACACCCTAAATCAAACACCACCCACAACGGATATGACAAACCATACACACCACGAACTGAACTTTAATCAAAGAGGCAAAAGACATTTTGCAGGAATATTCTTGATTTCATACGAAAACCATCATTTTAATAAAGGAACTAAGAACACACTTGGTTTCAGACCACACCCTGTTTTGCTGCAGTTTTCATCCTCAATCCTGTCTCTTGGCTTCTATCATGCTTTATAGCTAAGTTACATATTTCAAGGCTCACACTCACATGACAGAGTTTGGATATAACGGTACACAGAAAACGAGAGTGTAGGTGAGAGAGTTGGCCTAGAAAACCGTGAGAAAGAAGATATTTTAGCTCAAAAACTCCAATCACAGATTTTTTAGCTAATCCCAGAGGAGGCATGCTAGAGGCTGTGAGGGGAAAACACAGCCAAGGACCTGGGCTGCGGCACACATGGCTTGAATGTGATACCCAAACAAAGTGAAGAAATGCATCATCTGTGGGCTTCCCTGGTGGCTCAGACAGTAAGGAATCTGCCTGCAAAGCGGGAGACCTGGGTTCAGCTCCTCAGCTAGGAAGATTTCCTGGAGAAGGAAAGAGCCTAGAGAATCCCACGGACAGAGGAGCTTGGTGGGTTACAGTCTGTGAAGTCGCAAAGTGTTGAACACGACTAAGCCACTAATAAACATTTGTGCTGTAAAACCCAGAAAAAGGAAAGTTCTAGAGAACTTCCTCAGACAAAAGATTAACATAAATAACCTCATTTCTAGCTGTTGTGGAACCCCAAAGCCAATCAGATTTTGTCTCCAATAGATACCTAGTCAGGAAGTTGTCTTTGATATTATTTACTTAGAAAATGTTATTCTTTGGCTTCTTCCTTTCAATAACTAAATATGAGAGTACCTTTATTCTTCCTGAAACATTTAACTCAACTATACACTAGGAACTAATTTCAAAATGTTATTTATATTTGGTTTTAGAAGAACATTTGCACTCATAATTCAACAGAGATGTCTCAGATTCTGAGAATTCAAAGTTTCCAAGCTAAATGTCCTCATGCTGGGGACATCCAACCCCAGGACTTACTCACTGTTGTTCTCCTTCTCTCTGACTTAGTCCATCCTTATAGAAATGCCTTCCTCATACACCTTAATTTTTCAGAGGGAGAACTGACTATATAACCTCTGAAATCGTCTCTAATTCTAAGATTTTATAATTATTAGAGGTGGAAATTTGTAATTATAAGGTCATTCCTCATGGATAAGCCTAAGAAACAGAAGACAGCCCCAAACTGGTTTCTTTCTAATGAAAAGGATGTATTCTGAAAAAATAATTGACATCAACAAAGTGAGAGTATCAACAGGGTTTTAACAGCATTATCTCCCACCACCCATAAATTAGGTTAAGTAAATATCTTTTATTTCTATCCTTTGAGAATCCATCATATCCATCATTATAGTAACTGGAAATCTAAATGACTCATATGATGAAGAGGAGAAACTGTACTTTCCTAGTGGATATCATTTAACAGAATTTTCATCTCAGCTCAAAGTCAATTATCTATGCATTATTGCTAATTACTATTTCCAATTGTGGTGAAATACATGCAACGTGAAGTTTCCCATCCAAACCATTTTTAACGGTATAGCCCAATCCCATTAGGGACATTCATATTGCTGTGCAACCACCAACATCCATCTCCAAAACTCTCCATCTTGCAAAAGTGAAACTCTGAACCATTAAACACAACTCATTCTCCTTCCGTTGGCCGCTACCAACCACCACTCTTTCTGTCTCTCAACTTTCTACCCTAGGTATGGTAGAAGTGGACTCAAACGGTATTTGTGGTTTTGTGACTGGCTTATTTCACTTAGTATAATGTCCTCAAAATGAATGCCCCACTTTTTATAGTTCTCCTTGCTGCTGCTGCTAAGTCGCTTCAGTCGTGTCCGACTCTGTGTGACCCCATGGACTGAAGCCTACCAGGCTCCTCCATCCGTGGGATTTTCCAGGCAAGAGTACTGGAGTGGGTTGCCATTGCCTTCTCCTATAGTTCTCCTTAGCAGGATGCAAAATAAAAGCAGGCTTTGTGCCTGTGCTTCTGACTCAGATGTCAACCACATTCATTCTATGGAGTGAAAACATTGAGCTGGAAGCAGTATAGCAACACTGAATAAAATTATCATATCACACATTTGAAGTGCACACGCTCTGATTTTAAACCTATAGGTGTGACATGTTGCATTCAGTTCAGAAATTAAATTGGAATAGAGTATTGAGCTTATTTTTAAACTGAACTTTCTCCTAGAAGAGGAAAATTAAAGAGGAGAGGGGAAAGTCTGGTGTAAAGGCAAGTGTCTGTTACTCTGGGGAGGTGCTACTGGGAGTGGCCACTGACCTTGACTAAGTGGACCATGGCATCTGCAAAGAATACCAAGTCCATGCCTGCACCACGGATGCTCTCGTTATAGAGCTGCAGGAACATATTCAAACGCTCCTTCAGGTGATCAAAAGATTCAACAGGCTCATAAATTTTGGGCATCTCAGCATCAGCCTCCTCAGATGTTTCACCTGGGGTAAGGAAAGAAAAATCAACTAAGTTTCTCCAAATCACTGGACTTTACCACTTCTTCAACCTAACTGAATACACTCATAGCTTTACAATTTAGCACTGAATAATACTGATTTTTACCTAAAAGCCAGAGTATATGTTTTTAGAAAAGAAAGCAAACAATAGTCAAAGCATTAGAATTTTTGTGATCATACACAGTCTTAATTCTTTCTTGTCTACAAAGGGTCAATTTCAAATAATGTCACATACATTGAATTTCATTTATATTCATAATAGACCATTGGCATTTCAAGGATCTTCCCAGAGATACTCACTTAATGGTCAAAATGAAGATCGAAAAAGTAGGGATTTAATGTCAAAATCCACAAAAGAGAGAATTAAATGAGTTTTTAATAAGAATAAAAAGAAAAAGATCACTGCATCTGCTTAGGAAATGTTTATGATTTGGAAATTTTAAGTTAATAGTGAGGAAAGAAGTTAATTTTGGGAGAAAACAAAAAAATTATTTTTGTTGTTAAAAAAAATTTTGTGTGTGTTAAAAAAATTTAAACACTGAATTATTTCACTGGGAAAATTATTAAATCAACTCTTTTAAAAGTTAGGGATAAGTATCAGTTTAACACTTTTTCCAACTATGATTATAAAGCATAATGCCAAAGAAAGAGCTAAATTTGGCATATATAAATTCATTATCAGTTA
>SJYW01009887.1:66057-87626 GCA_006410735.1 Raphicerus campestris | reverse complement strand
ATTACTTATCCCTCTGAATTAGAGGAAATAAAACACATAAATTCTAATCACCTTAAAATGCTCCAAATCACTGGACTTTACCACTTCTTCAACCTAACTGAATACACTCATAGCTTTACAATTTAGCACTGAATAATACTCCTACCTTTACATGATTTTTGGATATGTGACCTGATTTAAAATAAACTGTATCAGCTTCTTTCTCTGAAAAGATCTGTCCAACTGCATAGCCAGCAATAAACATCCTTCTCAACTGTTACTCAGAAACTTGACAGATCATATACATCCTTATCAAATCTAGTAAGGGGCTACCTAGTCATTTTCAACCATTTAAAAGATATAAATAGCAAGTGCTTAAACATGCCTTTTTGAATATGAAAACTAACTTAATATTCATCCTCAGTATTAGAAGAGGTTTCTAAATGAAAGAAAAATATTCTACTTAAGCTCAGTTATTTCTGAGGAAAGAAATTAACTGGAGCACCACTTCTTTTCATAAAAAAATAAAACAGTATATCTCAGTTTTTCACAGAACCATAACCACAAAACCTTGCCTCCCCATCACCCACCTCTAATTATATTCAATGGCCCTCTCAGGAAATGTGAGGTTTTCCTTTTTATTTTCAACACCTGGGAATATTCAAGTAATAATCACAGTTTTGCTTTATTTCCTCTTGCAGTGAGTACAAGACACAGACTGCCCAAGCCATCTACAGACACCATCTCATTTATCCCCACAGGACCCATGATGCATATTTTAACATTTCCATTTTATAAAAGTAGAGGCAGGAGATTCAGGAAAGTCAGAAGCTTGTCCAGCTAAGGTATGGGAGACCCATTTCTCAAATCCACCTCTATACGACAGCTGTAAGCCCTGTGCACCATCTTCCGCTATACCCTGCCTCCCAACTCTACCTTTATACTCAAGGCTCACATGTACAAAATGGTTAATCTTAATCAAAGATTACAAAGATACATTTACTTAACACATTGTGGAGGAAATTTACAACAACATGTGTTCTATATTTATTGAGCACCTACTATGCCTCAGGCTTGTTTCAGCAAAGTTCACTAGACAGAAATTCAACATCCCTGAACTAAACCTCATCAGATATCCCCTTTGCTGTTGTTCAGTTGCTAAGTAGTGTTCGACTCTCTGTGACCGTGGACAGCACCATGCCAGGCTCCTTTGTCCTCCACTATCTCCCGGAGTCTGCTCAAATTCATGTCCATTGAGTCAGTGATGTTATCTAAGCATCTCACCCTCTGCCGCCCCCTTCTCCTATTGCCTTCAACCTTTCCGAACATCAGGGTCTTTTCCAACAAGTCGTCCCTTCACATCAGGTTGTCACTTGACAAAGGATTTCCCTTTGGAGGATTTCAAATTCTGCTTCAACAGCTTACCTGTAGTTTCAGGTGCATCCCTCAAGAAATCCACAAAGTAAGTGTCAGTTCCGCAATCCACCAAGAATTTTTTCTCTTCACCAAACTCCTCCTCCACCAAGCTGACTAAAGTCATATCAAACCAGGTCACATCATCAGATGCCGTGAAACGATCAGCAATAACACGTTTACACTCATGCTTCCACAGCCTTAACAGTTCCTGTCAAAAGCATCATTTAAATGTTTTATTAATTCCTGTTATGTCAGAGTTGGAAATTCAAGTGGGCAGTATCATAGAGGAGCATCCTTTCTGACTTAGAATGTGACATTTTTAAAAGTTAAGGCTAACATTACTGGTTTCCTTTTAATGTGAGCAACAGGTTTGGGAGCACCTTAGAAAACAATCCTGGAATAACGGTTTTCATTTGGCATGTGATCACCAAAAAAGGACTTTTGGGGGTGCCAAAATGATGTGGGGGATGTTACTGGCATTTGTACAGAAATGCATAGTCTTAGGATACAAAATTGTCCATGAATATAACTGTCCCGTTAAAAAATAGATAAAATAAAAAGTTAAAATATACTGAGCTTCATTTCAAATTGGTCTCATCTGTGTTCAGTCACTCAGTCGTGTCTGTGACTGTGACTCCATGGACTGTAGCCCACTAGGCTCCTCTGTCTATGGACCATCCCAAGCAAGAATACTGGAGTGGGTTGCCATTTCCTTCTCCAGACAGTAAATTAAAAGTATTCATTTTCAGCCCTTAAATTAAAACAAAACCATTCCTAGATAAAATACTAATTCACTCTGAATGACCAACAAACTAATATTCTACATAAAAGTTTTATGTTTCTGATCAAATTAGTCTCTTTGGATAAGACATCTTCATTATGGCCAGAGCACAGTGAAAAGTTGTGTATAAACAACTCTCGTGTATGCAACTGAGATAATTACAAAGATACATTTACTTAACACATTGTGGAGAAAATTTACAACAAAAATCTGGGTTATTATCTGTTATCTCATCTAGATACTCCAGGGCCCAAAGTTAACTGGAAGTTGAGAGAATTAATTGTTCAATATAGCTGTTCTGATGGCAAGAATAGCAAAGTTTGTCTAAGCATCTTATTTGATAAGAAAGACGTGCAAATTTCTTAACTTGGTAACATTTTTGCAAGATAGAAGGTTTTTAAATTATTATATTGTGAAAGTGTTAGGTACTCAGTTGTGTCCAACTCTTTGCAACCCCATGGACTGTAGCCTTCCAGGTTCCTCTGTCCATGGTATTCTCCAGGCAAGAATACTGGAGTGGGTTGCCATTCGCTTTGCCAGGGGATCTTCCCAACCCAGGGATCAAACTCGGGTCTCTCACATTGCAGGCAGATTCTTAACTGTCTGAACCACCANAGCTCTCTCTCTATCTGTAATTCTAGGACGCCTACTCCGTCCCCACCTTCAAATCACCGGATGGACCCCAGCAAGTGGCACCCAAACAAGGACAAGTGGTGCCTGAACCCCAGCACTTTACAATGTTGCATTGGTTTCTACTGTACAGAAAAGTGAATTAGCTATCAGTTCAGTTCAGTTCAGTCTCTCAGTCATGTCTGACTCTTTGCGACCCCATGAATTGCATCAAGCCAGGCCTCCCTGTCCATCACCAACTCCTGGAGTTCACCCAAACTCATGTGCATCAAGTCGGTGATGCCATTCAGCCATCTCATCCTCTGTTGTCCCCTTCTCCTCCTGCCCCCAGTCTTTTCCAATGAGTCAACTCTTCACATGAGGTGGCCAAAGTATTGGAGTTTCAGCCTCAGCATCAGTCCTCCCAATGAACACCCAGGACTGGTCTCCAATAGGATGGAATTAGTTATACAGATACATATATCCAGACTTCCCTTGTGACTCAGAAGGTAAAGAATCTGCTTGCAATGCAAGAGACCCAGGTTTGATCCCTGGGTTGGGAAGATCCCCTGGAGGAGGACGTGGCAACTCACTCAAGTATTCTTGCCTGGAGAAGCCCTGTGGACAGAGGAGGCTGGTGGGCTACACTCCATAGGGTCACACAGAGTCAGACACAACTAGCAACTGAGAAACACTTGCAAGCATCCAAATATTTGGATGAGGCAGCTAGGCAGTTGGTGTTAATTCCAGAGATGAGCACCTAGGAGTGGGTGCAGACTGTGTGATGAGGAAGAGATGTCTATGTTCGGATATGCTGATGTTGTGATGTTCTACGTCATCTAAGTGGGAAAGTACAGTTGGAGACACCAGTCCAAGGATATAGTTTTCAGTAACTATTTAACTGGCAGCAATTCCAAATTCAGGAAGGAATCTCAGCTTCTAGGTTCACAAACTATTGAATTTTTCTCCCTCCTTTGTTTTTGCTTTTGCAATTTAGCTTTCTAATGATATTTATAGCTTACTAGTAATGTCCTGCTTCTATATCTGTTTTATGCCTTATGTTTTTTGGCCCCAAGGCATCTGTAATCTTAAGCTCCCCAGCTAGGGATCAAACCCACATTCCCTACATTGGAAGGCAAAGTCTTAACCACTGGACGAGCAGGGAAGTCCCTGTGTTTTATCTTTAACATGACTTAAATCGTGAATCAGTGGGAAAGAAATGAGATCTTTAAGACTGAGATTCTAGAGCATGAGAACCATGAAGCCCTTTCTGTTTTCTCTGCAGTGCTGATTCAGCTTACTGAGCACATATATTTGAATAACTGATTGATTTCCAAACTACATTCCATGCAAATGGTAATACTGTAGTCAGTAGTCTGGGATTCTTCCCCAGTGTCTCCATTACCCCTTCCAACACCCCTTCCACCGGTTTTAATGTTCCTTTCCACATTGCTAGGACATTTTTTTATAGAGCAGAGTGCAGTTCCCTCCTGTTTCATCTGAGCTTAGAATATAGCAAAGAGAGGGTGTTGTCCTCCACTTTCTGAGGGAAGAGAAGTGATTTAATGACTGCATCTGCCCCAAAACAGATCGTGTCAGGCTACAGACACCAGTTTGGAGGAGGAAATGGCAGCCCACTCCAGTATTCCTGCCTGGAGAATCCCATGGGCAGAGGAGCCTGGAAGGTTACAGCCCATGAGGTCGCAAAGAGTCAGATGCGAATGAAGCGACTGAGCATGCACAGACACCAGTGGGCAGACTTCTGAATGAGGAGACAGCAGTCTTCAGATCATGGCAGCCTGTGGAGCTCAGAGCACAGACCTGAGAAGCCTCTTGGCAGTGGCCCTGTTTAGTTTTTTTTTTTTTTTTTTTTTTTGGTTGCACTGGGTCTTCATGGTGAGCGGGCTCTTTGTTGCAAATGGCAGGCTTTTTCTAGTTGTGGAGCATGGACTCTAGAGCACGGGGTCAATAGTTAAAGCACGTGGGCTTAGCTGCCCCAGAGAATGTGGGATCTTAGTTCCCTGACCAGGAATTGCACCCGTGTCCCCTGCATTGGAAGGGGGATTCCTCATCACGGGATTGACCACCAGGGAAGTCCCCTTGTTTAGCTTTGGCTGTGATTATAAGGAGACTCTGAGCAGGGCTGGACCCTTTGTATAAGGGGGGTTGGGATAGTGTCATCCATGTAGGCACCAAAAGACTAAATCTGTAGAAATAAACAGAAGCATCTCTGTAGAGAACAAATGTACAGATACCAAGGGGAAAGGGGAGATGGGATAAGTTGGGAGATTGGGATTGACATATATACATGACTCTGTATAAAATGGATAGCTAATGAGAACCTACTGTGTAGCACAGAGAAGTCTACCCAATACTCTGTGGTAACCTAAATGGGAAGGAAATCCAATAAAGAAGGGATGTATGTGTGTTAGTCACTCAGTCATGTCCAACTCTGTGAGCCCTGGACTATAACCCACCAGGCTCCTCTGTCCATGAAATTCTCCTTGGACAAAGGAGCCTGATGGGCTACACTGGGTGGGTTACCATGCCTTCCTCCAGGGGATCTTCCCAACCCAGGGATCAAACCCGAGTGTCTTACATCTCCTGCATTGGCAGGTGAGTTCTTCACCACTAGCACCACCTAGGAAGCCCCTCCAACGTGGTTAAGTTCTATTATTATTTAAATATTGCTTTTTACTGTATCTCCTCCTCTCTGGATAATGATATGCTCTAAATTAGTCGTTTGTTTTTCTCATATGAATGAGTGAATGTCACAACCTTATAAATTACCCACCCTGCCCCCAGTCAGGCCTGGAAACTTTTTTATAAGTTATATACAATGTCTATATTGTATGATTTACAATTTTGTCTAGACTCTGCTGTCTCCCCAAAGAAATCAGTTACTGAACATATTTGCAATATTGTGCCATCCACCTAATCCCTGGTCTCCTTGACCTACTGTCCCACTTCATCCATCCTTCTGGTGATATAAAACCCCAGTCCAGTTAATAAAATCAAGTGGGTATATTCACTTACTTGACTATTGTCTGTCTCATCCACTAGAATAAAGGAGAGCAAGCACCTTGTTTATCTTATCCATCACTGCCTCCTGGGCGTCTATAAAGTTGTCTGGTATGATACATTTATCAAATATTTGACACATAGATCAATAAAGATTAGAAACTCGGGAGTCATCTTTAACTTTTTCCTCTCTCTCCTATCCCTCTCCTCCAACAATATCCACTCAACCAAAAACAAGTCCTGTCTGTTCTGCTTCTCAGCCCCAATTTGAATGCATTCTGTCACCATCTCCTCTTGAGTCTCTCTGAATACAGCCTTATCTTTCCCATCAGCAGCCAGAATGAANCTGGGCGTCTATAAAGTTGTCTGGTATGATACATTTATCAAATATTTGACACATAGATCAATAAAGATTAGAAACTCGGGAATCATCTTTAACTTTTTCCTCTCTCTCCTATCCCTCTCCTCCAACAATATCCACTCAACCAAAAACAAGTCCCGTCTGTTCTGCTTCTCAGCCCCAATTTGAATGCATTCTGTAACCATCTCCTCTTGAGTCTCTCTGAATACAGCCTTATCTTTCCCATCAGCAGCCAGAATGAACTTTCTAAGTGGTGATGCAATCCTACTCAGTATCCCCATGATTCCTTATTAGTGGCTTACAAGGAACACCATGATGCTCCCCGCTCACTTCTCCAGACTCGTTTCTAAACATGCCTTTTCAGTCTTTGTTCCTGCCCATCACAGTCTTCATTCATTCATATTCAGTTAACAAAAGAAAAAACACATACCATAAAATAATGCTCCTCTCAGACTGATTTACAGTGCTCATTAAGAGATTCGTATTTGCATCCCTAAAGGATCCATTTATGAGCAAAAAAAGAAAAAAACCTCTCAGAATTAGCACTGTTGTGTTGTTGTCTAGTCTCCAAGCTGTGTCTGATTTTTTGCGACCACGTAGACTCTAGCCCACCAGGCTCCTCAGTCCATGGTATTTTCCAGACAAGAATACTNTCAATTAAAAAAAAAAAAAAAAAAAAAAAAAAAAAAAACCTCTCAGAATTAGCACTGTTGTTGTCTAGTCTCCAAGCTGTGTCTGATTTTTTGCGACCATGTAGACTCTAGCCCACCAGGCTCCTCTGTCCATGGTATTTCCCAGGCAAGAATACTGGAGTGGGTTGCAGTTTCCCGCTCTGGGGTAGCTTCCTCACCCAGGGAGCAAACCTGAATCTCCTGCATTAGCAGATGAATTCTCTACCACCAAGTAACTCAGGAAACCCCAAGATTAGTATTAGCCAAATGCAATTTGTAAAGTATTGACTGAGATGGATGATCGCCCATAAAAATCACTTCTTTCAACCTGGCTTACTGGTAAAAAGTTGAAATCTCTAGCAAGGGCCTGGACTATGGGATGTATGCTGTTCTCTAAGAATAGACAACAACTTCGCTCTGATATAGCAGAATGATAGTCATGATGACATCACCTTAAGCCATCAGTGGCACCAAAACAAAGACTCTGACCTTATAGTCTGTCCAGCTCACACACACATGGAACGCTTGGGTGAACCCCAGTTGGACAGTGCCATTTTAGACATAAAAACCAGATGGTTAGTCATCCAGATAGACTTAGGCATGGAGTTGAGGAAAGCAATTCCAAGCAACATGTGGGGTCTTCCCAGACCAGGGATTGAACTGGTGTCCGGTGCATGGTGGCTCAGCTGGTGAAGAATCCACCTGCAATGTGGGAGACGTGGGTTTGATCCCTGGGTTGGTAAGATCCCCTGGAGAAGGGGATGGCAACCCACTCCAGTATTCTGGCCAGGAAACTCCCATGGATTGTATAGTCCATAGGGTAGCAAAGCGTCAGTACGACTGAGCAACTTTAACTTTCCCCTGCATAGCAAGGCACTCTCCTAACCACTGAACCACCAGGGAAGCCCTAGAATTCTCATTTTTAAAAACCAAAACTTATCACTATGTCAGCATTTATGAGATGGCTGTTGCATTCAAAACACTTTAAGATTATTTTTTAAAGAAACAAATCTTTTCAGAAATTCCCTCAAGAAATTTTCACTTTCTTCTTATTTTCTGTATTATTCACACTTTTAAATACATGTGTGAATTGCTTGCAAAAATAATTAATATTTGTTTGAGAAAAAAAAATCATCTCTCTTCAAAGACTAACTGAATTCCTTAATGTAATTTTTGCTCAAACTTCATACATCAGTTAGTAAGGCAGATGCTGTTCATTATTTATCTGAGACAATAGAAGTTAACTGGGTGATCCCTACCAAAAAAGGACATAGAGTCTGTCCTACTGATAAAACATGTGAAAGTGACACTATGGTGAAAACAAAGGAAGCTCGGATGAAAACAATCTGTCCAGCAACAGACACGTGTCCCTGATACGTGTGCCATGGTGGTAAGACGAGAGGGATCAACAATATCTATTTTCTCATCTGCAATTTCAATTTGGTTTGGAACCAAGTAAATGGGAGACAAATGATCTCAGTTCCATCACCCCTTGTTTAGTATGAATGGCTGAAAATTATCATGAGCAAGTTAATTACAGCAGTTGGGCTAATTGAAAGCTTTCTAAAACTAATGAGTCTAGCTTATTAGGAAGCCCTGATGCTCAGCAGTCAAAACAGGCACTAAACAGAGCAGATGATCCCATGATGCCTCTGAACAGAAAAATAAACAGTGAAGCGCTGAGACCCCCTTCTTACTGAAGGATAGGAAGGATCTGGGTTAAAGGTTATTAGCTGTAAATCCAACAATTGAACTCCTAGAGAATAGATGCTAATACTTTGAAAATCTGCTTTATTATTCTTCTGATTATTGTACCTCAGTATGGTATTGCTTCTAGAAATTTATTACATGGTTTATGAATTTTATATTAATAAACAGGATATTTTCTAGATTGTGTGTGACTTTTTCCAGGAAATGAATAAGTATTTCATGTTATAGAGATATAAAACACAGGTCTTTACCACTTGAGAGGGGTAAATATTACCAAGAAAGATACCAGCTCAGTCATGTCTGACTCAGTGTGACCCCATGCACTTTGTAGCCCACCAGACTCCTCTGTCCCCCAGAGAAGGCAATGGCACCCCACTCCAGTACTCTTGCCTGGAAAATTCCATGGTCGGAGGAGCCTAGTAGGCTGCAATCCATGCGGTCGTTAAGAGTCGAACACGACTAAGTGACTTCACTTTCACTTTTCACTTTCATGTATTGGAGAAGGAAATGGCAACCCACTCCAGTGTTCTTGCCTGGAGAATCCCAGGGATGGGGGAGCCTGGTGGGCTGCCGTCTCTGGGGTCGCACAGAGTCAGACACGACTGAAGTCACTTAGCAGCAGCAGCAGCAGCAGCAGCCTCCTCTGTCCATGCGATTTTCCAGGTAAGAATACTGGAGTAGGTTGCCATTTCCATCTCCAGGGAATCTTTCCGACCCAGGGATTGAACCTGTGTTTCCTGAGCCTCCCACATTGGTAGGTGGATTCTTTAACACTAGTGCCACCTGGGAAGCCCCAATACCTCCAAGAGTTACTGGTAAAAATGTGTGCCAACTCTTTGCCATATACCAAGGAATGTGGCTAGCCTTTGTCTTGGTCCCTAGGTGGGAGTCTAAATTCTTGGAATTTCCTAAATAAAAAAGATGCCTTTGTTACCAATGGTGGGTCTTTCAGACCACTTATGCCAGAAAGACTAACCATATGAATAGAGTGTTAGGGCTTTAAACCATGTCATATCAGCTGATCTCCCAGGGGGAAGGGGCTTGGAGATTGACTTCAATCATGCAGCCAATTGATCATGCTTCTGTAATAAAGCTTTAATAAAAACTCTGCTCAGTCCACCAAGGCTCACGTGAGTGCCCTGACTGGTGAGTACACAGATATGCCTGGAGAGTAAATACATCCTGTGACAAAGAAGGCTCACATTTGAGACCCTCCGAAACCTTTCCCTATGCATCTCTTCTTTTGTTGGATCCCAATTCATATCTTTTATAATAAAACCACAATCATAAGCATAACATTTTCCTGAATTCTGTGAGTCATTCTAGTGAATTATCAAAACTAAGGGGTCACAGGAACTCTGTTATTCAATCTGAATAACAGAGATACTGGAAGACATAAGTAGAGGATTTACAATGGCTGTGAAACTGCAGGTGAAGTTCAGTGGGTACATCAGAATAGTCGTGAGATTTAAGCCTCCAAAGCTCATCACAAACCTGGGCTCAGTTAACAGCACCCAAGAGCCAGTACCTGAAACATCAGTGGGGTGGTTGCAGAAGAAAAGTTTAGACTCTTGATCACGTGACTTTCAGGATCATATTTCGACATAAATCCTTTGATTATGACTGTCTTGGCTGTTCCTTGTTCACCAATTAACAGCACGGCCTACCATAGAAGTTGAGAAAGAAATAAAAGAAATACAGTAAGATGACTGTCATGGGCTCAACTGTGGATATGAGGATGCCCTAACTCCCAGTACCTCAGAAGGTGACTGTGTCTGGAGATAGAGTCTTGAAAAAGATGATTATGCTAAAATGAGACTATTAAGGTGGGCTTTTGTTCAGTCTAACTTGTGCCCTTAGAAGAAGAAGACATTGTGATATACAGAGAAGCAATAGGCATGCACACACAGGCGTGGGAGGGCACTGTGAGAAGACAGCCATCTGGAAGCCAAGGAAAGAGAGGTCCCCAGGAACACTAAACCAGCCAACACCTTCATCCTGAACTTCAGGCCTCCAGAACCGTATAGAAAGAAATGTGCGCTGATTACACCGCAAGGCTGTAGCATTTTGTTACAGCAGCCCTGGCAAAATAGTACAATAACTAAAACTCACATTCTCTCTCTCTCTCTCTCTCTATATATATATATATGAGAAAAAAAATAATCATGAATTAAAGCTATTCAACTCTAATATTGTTGCATGCATGCTCAGTCATCTCCGACTCTTTGCAACCCCATGAACTGTGGCCCACCGGGCTCCTTTGTCCATGGAATTTTCCAGGCAAGAATACTGGAGTAGATTGCCATTTCCTTCTCCAGGGGCTCTTCCAACCCAGGGATCCAACCCAAGTCTCTTGCAACTCCTGCATTGGCAGGTGAATTCCTTACCACTGAGTCACCTGGAAAGTCCCTAATATTGTTACTGAGGAATAATAAAAGAAGTAGTATACTAATTTGGGTAATATTTTTATTCATTGTACACAGCAATATAAAGCATTCTAAAGTGAATGCAAGATGCTCCATGTTTTCAAGTGACATTTCTAAATGTGTCATTTTAAATAAAACTGAAAGTGTCATACCTTGCCCTGTTTAGCAATGGTTCTAATGAGGAAGTCGGTTCTCACGTTGTCAACATTTGGCACCAGGATGGAGCCATACTCTGGGGTGGCGGTCGATGGATAGACATAGTCCTCAGTACACGTGTTCCAGTGCATCCATTTGCCTGAGGTGAACAGAGAACACTTATATCTTCATATTTCTATTAATAATTTAATTCCTAATTATAAAGAGCAGATATTTTGACATTTCATGAAGCCATCTTCCAAAAGCTCCTCAAAAAATAAAAATCATTGAATTCAGACATCTAAGTATTTAAGTATGTGTTCACTGAGTCAAAATTCCCAAAGGAGCTATTCAAAAGTGGTAATAGTAAGAATTATCTTGGAATTCTCTTTTTAAATATGTTTCTGTTGTTCAGTCAATAAGTTGTGACTGACTCTTCAACCCGTGGACTGCAGCACACCAGGCTTCCCTGCCCCTACCATCTCCCTGAGCTTGCCCAAACTCATGTCTATCGAGTCGGTGATGCCATTCAGCCATCTCATCCTCTGTTGTCCCCTTCTCCTCCTGCCTTCGATCTTTCCCAACATCGAGGTCTTTTCCAATGAGTCAGCTANGTTCAGTCAATAAGTTGTGACTGACTCTTCAACCCGTGGACTGCAGCACGCCAGGCTTCCCTGCCCATACCATCTCCCTGAGCTTGCCCAAACTCATGTCTATCGAGTCAGTGATGCCATTCAGCCATCTCATCCTCTGTTGTCCCCTTCTCCTCCTGCCTTCGATTTTTCCCAACACAGAGGTCTTTTCCAATGAGTCAGCTTTTTGCATCAGGTGGCCAAAGTATTGGAGCTTCAACATCAGTTCTTCCAATGAATACTCATTGTTGAGACCTGACGGAAGNGCTCCCCCGCCAAAAAAAAAAAACAAGGAGGAAAAAATAAATAAAACTGGAGGAAAAAAAAAAAAAAACTGGAGAACAAATTCAGAACTCATGTCTGGGAATATCAAGCAAGTTTCTGAAATAAATTTAGAATCCTTTTAGATGACTGTGAACCTGCCACCAAGTGATTAATACAAACCGTGGCTTGCTTTGTTTAAAAAAAAAAAAAAATAGAAATGAACACACACACAAAGCATTAATATGTGAAGTGCATGATTGAATCCTTCCCCTCCCCCTATGGTTCTAAGAATCAACTTCAAGTCTTACACTCTGTGAAGTGTGGCTCAGCTAATGGGAGAAATTTCTAGAAAATTGAGGGCTTTACCTTGGGAGGGATGAGGCCCTGGAGCATGTTGATGCTCTGCAGAACCACAAAGGCCTCCAGCATCTCCATCTGATGCTCCAAGTTCTGGATACTGAAGCGATACAGGTCTGGAAACGACTTGGTGTACAGCTGACGAAGAATTTCAGCTTCTTGAGGCGAACGTTTTTTAAGAAAACCCTGTTAGTGTTCAGATGAATACATTCATTAAATTTATTGGCACACCAGAAAAATGATTCAGTTGAGGTGCAAAAGTTTTTTAATATCAATTAACAATAATAATACCTAATGATTATATTGCACTTATAATGTACCAGGCCTTGATATAAATTCTTTCATGTGTGACCTCATTTAATGCCAAAAAAATTCTATGAGATAGGGATGGCTATTATCCATCTACAGATGAGGAAACTAAGGCCCAAGGAGTTTAAGTACATGCCCAGGATCCCATAGCTTGTAGGTGTCAAGGCCATCCCCAACCCAGGGATCAAACCCGCTGCATTGCAGGTGGATTCTTTACCAATGAGCCACCTGGGAAGTCCAAGTCATTTGGAAAAAACTGGTCCCAAAGTCTGATTCTAGCATCTATAAGTTCAGCTTACACTACACCTAAGTTCAGGTCTTGAAGTCAAGATAAAGGGAAAAGTCTTAGGCCCTTGGTTAAAATATGCTCAGGGAAAATGAGGAGACATATACATGGAAATAATTTAGAAAAAGGAAGAAGAATAAAAGATAAACAAAGGAAATCCATTCTCAGATTATTCAAAATGGGAGACAGCTATATCACAGTTTTACTTCTTCTAATCTAATTAATAACAAATGTAGAAAAAATATCAAAGAATACTTAGAAAAAATGGAGAATTTAGTCATTTGGGAAACCAGTATTAGGGAATTGCATGTGATTCATAACCAAATACCATTTAACACACAACAAGATTTTCTTCAGATGAGGAAATTTCCATTGGCATCAAGAAACCAAGTCATTCTTAGAGACTCTGAATAGAAGCAATAAAACGGCGATTCTCAGTTATTCATAATTTCATGAGCTCAACATGATTGCACAATGACAAAAACAAAACATAGCACTTCAAGTTGATGGAAGCAGAAAATAGCATACACAGGGCTAAGTAATCAGCGTGACTCACAGAGGCTCATGGAGTCTCATGATCACAACTTCACTGTCAGCCCTCCAATGACTCTCTCAAAGCTGTCCTGCCCTCTTCTAAACATTTCCAGTCAGAGATTTATGAGTCTTGCTTCTTGCTAACCATTTGTAAGCAAAAATTAGCATTAATATAAAGGTCTTATTCACCCTCAACATGGACAGAATATAATAGAAACTCATTTCATAAATAGCAAACTTAAATATTCATTAGCTTATAGTGTAAAAATATTTTCTAAAAGCCTTTGTAAATTTGAAGTATTTGGGAGAAAATCACAAATTCATTTTCACTTGGAGTTTTCTGTATCCCTGGTCACCAAGCCTGAATCAACTGTGGTACTTTTAACAAAACATTTAGAACACCTCTCTCTCCAGAGATTTTAATTTGATAGATTGAGGTGTGACACAGTTATCTGTATTTTAAAGAAATGCCATTGGTGATTATTCTTGCAAAGCCAGAGTTGAGAACTCTTGTTCTAAATTTTCCTTGAAGGGTGGATAATTTAATTGTGAAATCTGAAATTTTCACATATCCAACAGTGATATATCCAACTGTACATCAGAATCACTTTTCTTTATAATCCCCTAATTTAAAATATATATTCATAAGTTTTTAATCAAAATTATCTCCAAAAACTTATACAAATGAAAATAATAATTTGACCAACAGTGTCAAAAAAGATTGTATTGATGGCTCATCTAATAAGCATTCTGCCTTATGTTATGGCATTTATTTAGTAAAATATATAAGTATGCAAGGCATTCAATTACAGTTTTACCATAATCAATATACTCTAACATATACTGGTAGTAATAAAATAATATACCTTATCAGGAATTAAACAGAGACTATCCGAAATACTATTTCCAGGTGCAAACTTAAAACTAACATTATTACTATTGAGTCTCATAAAAATTCTTTATATGCAATTTTAATAAATTGTCTCCTTCAAGTTAATATTCTAAGATAGTTGCTTAAATTTTCCTTATTCATTTACAGTGTTCTTGCCTGGAGAATCCCAGAGATGGGGGAGCCTGGTGGGCTGCCATCTATGGGGTCGCACAGAGTTGGACACAACTGAAATGACTTAGCAGCAGCAGCAGCAGCAGCAGCAGGATTATTGATTCACCTAGGCCTTGCAATGATTCCTCAACCCGAGCTGAAGAACCCTGAGCCCTGAAGAAATCTTTAAGGGACAACCAGGGCTGATGGTCGCAAGAGCATTCAAGGGTCTCCATAAACATCAGCATTAAAATGCAATTACACCAGGAAGTCTGCAGGAAAATCAGTGCACACTCTAAAGGAAGGCTCAAGACCTACTTCCCTCTTTAATTATACCAAAAAAGATTCCAATCATACCTCAAGAATAGGGCTCCAATCAAGGATAGAAGAACTCATGAAAACCATCCCATTTCTTGAGACAGTAGCAGGCGAAGCGTTGTCAATATTATGAGGTTCAAAAACAATCTTGCAGTTTGGAGCCATGGGAATCCGATCGCCATTGGCAAGTGTTAGTGTTTTGTTATCATCCAAAACAGAATTCAGATTTTCAATCCAGATGGCGTCTACTGGACCATCAAGAACTATCCAGATATGCTCCCCTAAAACATCCCACCAAGGGCAGGGGAGAAGAGCATACAGACACATATATGCATATATACATAACTATGCTTGAAGAAATTAACAATGTAATTTTCATTAATTTTTAAATAAAGCTTTGACCTAAATGATTATCTTATTTCTTTGCATAGGGGTTTTCCAGTTCTTTATGTAGCAGTTGTGTAAAGCACACAATCAAAACAAAAAGTTATTTGTTCCCTGAAAAGATATTCATTGAGCAACCTTCTCTGTATCAGCATTGTTCCTGGGATAAGGTTATAAAAAAGACAACATCCTGCCTGTCACAGAGGTTGCTTTCTAAGAGGTAGAGATGACAAAGCAATATATAAAGAAATATGTAAGAAAAATTCAGCAGGATAAGAGAGTGGGACATTTTAGATAAGGTGGTCCATGAAATATTTCTGGAGCAGAATGAAGTGATGAAGAGATGTAGAACTAGGATTTTTCAGGCAGTGGTAATAGTAGTTGCAAAGGTCCTGAAGTGGGTACAGGCTAAGGGGATCATGCTCCAGGAACAACAGGAAGTCAGACCTGGTTAGAAAGACGAGAAGACAGAAAGGGATGTAAGTGATGTCAGAAAGACAGGCAGAGCTCCAAGAATCCACTCTGGTTTGCACAGGCTGAGTTTGAGACGTTCAACAAGACAGCCCATAGAGCAGTTGAGTTGGGAATTCAAAGACTAGAGATTAAAATGTAGAGATCAGCTTAGAGATGGCATTGAGAGCCACGGACTGGGTAAGTTTCATCCAGATCATAAGTGTACAGATAAGAAGTCTGAGAACAGAGGCACTTGAGCGTTCAGACTTCTGGGTCTGAACCAAGGTCTCCTCCACTGGTTCCTCCCTCTGGCTGACCTTTCAGTGAAGCAGAAGGAGAGGAAGATGCCCATGATGTCAAGTGGCGGAAGAGTTTGAAGGAGTGATCAGCTGTGCCAGGCACTGCCGAGAGCAGGGTTAGACTAACAAGCGACAGCCTGTGTGTGACAAGGTGGAGGTCATGAGTGTCCCCAGCAGAGCACTTTCTGAGGGACAGTGGGCACAAAGACTAACAAACGTCAGGTCAGGAGATACTTGGGGGTAAAGACAGCAGCATCAGCAGAACACCCAACAGAAATGCCCTTGTAAATTCAGGTATTCGGTTTCACAGTTGCTCTTAATTTTTTAACCACTAGTTGTCATTTACAGACCAGCACCATGACCAAGTCTGTGGTTCTAATTTTTATTTGCAACAACTGTGCAGTACTCTGAGTCCAATGAAATGCTTAGAAAATCCTAATTATGCTCATTCAACTAGCAGTTTAAGGAAAATGGTGATCCGATCACCAGAGTCCCTGTGAAAGTAAAAGTGTATGTGTTGCCTTTTTTTTTAAGAGTTTTTTTAAAATAAATAAATAAATAAACCTCTCTGAGCTNCCAGCACCATGACCAAGTCTGTGGTTCTAATTTTTATTTGCAACAACTGTGCAGTACTCTGAGTCAAATGAAATGCTTAGAAAATCCTAATTATGCTCATTCAACTAGCAGTTTAAGGAAAATGGTGATCCGATCACCAGAGTCCTTGTGAAAGTAAAAGTGTATGTGTTGCCTTTTTTTTTAAGAGTTTTTTTAAAATAAATAAATAAATAAACCTCTCTGAGCTTCTAGTCTCTGAGTTAACATTTGCTCACCGGATCTCTGTGACACAGGATTACTAGAATAAGTCAGAAACAAGTGTATTTAATTCCCATAAAACAGTAGCAGTTTCTAATACACTAGAAATGAAGCATTTTCTTTTCTCTTTCACCATTGGTGTTGGGTTGATCAATCACATTCCCTTAAAGAAAAGATCTGTGGTGCTACCTTAACTGTTTCTCAACAGAACACTGCTTCCCAACCCAAAGGTCTCCGCCCTCCTCCTGTGTCCCTATTATTGCTTTCACGGTGCTTTCTCCTACTCATTCAGGAGTGGGGGGAGAACTGATCATCACCTCCTCCATCTGAACTTATATTCTGGGACTACTGGACTCAGGTTGCAGGGTCCCTAAGAGAATATTCAGAGTGAAACACTAGCCTTTAAGGAATTCGTTTAAACTAAAGGCAAACACACATGTCATCTAAAGAGAATAATGTATGATCAAATCTTTCTTTTTGATACAATCTTCTTTCCTAAGAAGCCCATTTCCACCTATGATTTTATAGGAGAATCAGTTTTCTAAAGATAGGCCATACTGAGATGAGTACCATTTTTTTTAATATTCAGTGAAAATAGTTATGGTGAAATCACTTGATTTAATACAATCAATTTTCCTAACAGCTTTTGTTATTTCATTCTAAGATACCACAGGAATATTTTCCTTTTTTCAAAAGGAAAATAATTCCCTTTGTAACCAAATAAAGGGAGGAGGTGGGTATTTTAAATACATTAATCAATCATTTCTGTGTTTCAGCATTCACAAATATCATACTGATTTATGACTTCTTGGTCTTGGATAAGATATTATGCATAAAATATGGTTTTACTAATTTTATTTCTTTTTAATATTTATATACTTGGCTGCGTCAGGGCTTAGTTGTGGCCCACAAGCTCTATTTCCCTCCAGTATGTGGGATTTTAGTTCCCCAACTAGGGATCAAAGCCATGTTTCCTGCATTGGAAGATGGATTCTTAGTCCCTGGACTACCAGGAAGTCCCCTACTAATTTTAAATAGCTACCAAGGCTTTTATTTAGAAGCACATGTCAAAGATTATAGCTGTAATTCAGGGACTGTGATGGTCCAGTGGCTAAAATTCCATGCTTTCACCTCAGGGGATACAGGTTCAATCCTTGCTGGGAGAACTAAGATCTTGCATACTGTGTGGTGCTACAAAAAAAAAAAAAAATTATAAACTAATACTCTCTTTAGAGTCATGGATGTAGAAAACAAACTTATGGTTACCAGAGGTAAGGAGATTGGGAGATTGGGGTTGACACACACACTACCATATATAAAATAGATAACTAACAAAAACCTGGTGTCTAGCACAGGGATCTCTACTCAATACTCTGTAATGACCTATATGGAAAAGAATTTTTTAAAAAAAGAACTGATACATGTATATGTATAACTGATTTGCTTTGCTGTACACCTGAAACTAACACAAAATTGAAAACCAGCTTTACTCCAATAAAATTTTTAAAATAAAAAAATTACACTTGTAATTCATCTCCTACCTTTCTTAGCCCTCAGTGTTTTCCTCCAAAGAGTAGAAAATATCCCATCAGTCCAATCATTCGTCGCCACATCAAGCCGACCGAACATCTGTGGGGCTGTAATCGCTTTAGGATTCATCCTCATTTCCCGGTGTGGTTTTCCACAATCTATACCAAGTAAATCCAGAATTTAAACAACTCACATGTAGAATGAACCATCACTAGGCAACACTGCACCAGCTTGCAGTATATTATCTGTCAGCAGACATTCAAAACATGAAAAATACAAATTTACATTGAAAATACATATCTCACTGCATCCCCGGTTATCATAATTATCCTCATTATATGTTATTGACTAAAGCACTTTTTTTATCATCTGGAAAAGGAAACTGCATGTTACAAAAGGGGGGCGGGAAATGATACCATGCTGGAACTGATGAAGGAATTAATGTAATCTAGAAGCACTTCAAATGTCACAGCTCAAAATCTTTTGGTTTCTTGCCTACTAGGTTAAATCCTAGGTCCCTGGTGGCTCAGATGGTAAAGAATCTGCTTATAATGCAGGAGACCTGGGTTCAATTCCTAGGTCAGGAAGATCCTCTGGATAAGGGAATGGCAACCCATTCCAGTATTCTTGCCTGAAGAATTCCATGGACAGAGGAGGATGGTGAGCTATAGTCGATGGGGTCACAAGGAGTCAGAAACAATTGAAGGACTAAGCATGCATTGCATGCAGGTTAAATCTTATATGTGAAATTCATTTAGAAGATGCCTGGTTCTCCTCTTAACAGCTTTCATTTGCTGAGATATGGTCTTGCTTATTTGGAAAAAGTCAGCTAAATTAATGCTACAAAAATCAAGAATTATTTTTCTGTAGTCAACTTCAAAAAAGGTATGCAAATCTCTCAAACTCTGAAACTATTCTCAAGTAAGATGAATTCTGTATATAGGAGGCTATAGATAGCAAGTTTAAAAAAAATCAAAGAAAAAGATTTACAATATATCATACATGGAATCTTAAAAAATGGTACAAGTAAACTTATTTAAAAAACAGAAATAGACTCAGAGACATAGAAAACAAACTTATGGTTACCAAAGGAGAAGGGCAGGAAGGGATAAATTGAGTCAGGATTAAAATATACAGATATATTTATATATTTATATACTAGATAATCAACAAGGACCTACTGTATAGAACAAGGAAATACATTTAATAGCTTATCACTTCATGGCAAATAGGTGGGGAAACAGTGGACACAGTGGCTGACTTTATTTTTCTGGGCTCCAAAATCACTGCAGATGGTGACTGCAGCCATGAAATTAAAAGACACTTGCTCCTTGGAAGGAAAGTTATGACCAACATAGACAGCATATTAAAAAGCAGAGACATTACTTTGCCAACAAACCTCCGTCTAGTCAAGGCTGTGATTTTTCCTGTGGTCATATATGGCTGAGAGTTGGACTATAAAGAAGGCTGAGCACCAAAGAATTGATGCTTTTGAACTGTGGTGTTGGAGAAGACTCTTGAGAGTCCCTTGGACTGCAAGGAGATCCAACAAGTCCATCCTTAAGGAGATCAGTCCAGGGTGTTCATTGGAGAGACTGATGTTGAAGCTGAAAACTCCAATACTTTGGCCACCTGATGAGAAGAGCTGTCATTGGATAAGACCCTGATGCTGGGAGGGATTGGGGGCAGAAGGATAAGGGGACGATAGAGGATGAGATGGTTGGATGGCATCACCGACTCGGTGGACGTGGGTTTAGGTGGACTCCAGGAGTTGGTGATGGACAGGGAGGCCTGGAATGCTGCGGTTCATGGGGTCTCAAAGAGTTGGACACAATTGAGCAACTGAACTGAACCGAATAACCTATAATGGAGGAGAATCTAGAAAAGAATATATATACAATGGAATCACTTTGCTATACATCTGAAACTAACACAATATGTAAATCAACTATATTTCAATTAAAAATTTTTTAAGACTTAAAATGCAAAATCATAAATGTGTGAAAGATCGACAAACACAGGCACACAAGCATGGATATGCACACTGTAAAGGTGTTAAATTAAAACTTTTCTAGAAAATTAAATGATAATTCTCTTTTTNTTTAAGATTTAAAATGCAAAATCATAAATGTGTGAAAGATCGACAAACACAGGCACACAAGCATGGATATGCACACTGTAAAGGTGTTAAATTAAAACTTTTCTAGAAAATTAAATGATAATTCTCTTTTTCCAAAATCAGAAAAAGAATCAGGGTTAATTATTTGCAATATTTTACAGTGCTGAAGTTCAACTTTGGCACAATGTGGGTTTTCCAATAAACGATATCCATAAGACTACCAATACTTTTTTTTAATCTAATTACACTTTACAAAAGGCCAGCAAACTCTTCAAATAACTGACAGTAGCATAGATGAAAATTGGACTTGGTCTGTTGCCCATATAAGAGAAACTATCACAAATCATTCCATTATGGTTGCAGGTAGAATTGTATCATTTTCATTTAAAATCCCATAATATTTTTATATGAGCACTCTAAGGAAAAAAAAATGCTTGACTTTTCAAATGTCAGTTAAACTGATTCCTCTTAATTCTTTCCACCTTCATGGACCCTGCCCCAGCGTAAGCCTTCTTTTCTTGCTGTCCTCTCCTTAGGTCCTCCTTATGGAGATCCCCAGACAGCCCCTCCTGTCCACAGTCTATGCTGTTCATGGTACACAGTGCTAATCACACCATTCCTCAGCTCTACGGCTTCCCATCACCCACAGGGTAAAATCTAAGAGTTCAGCTAAAGTTATAAAGCTTCTCCTGCTGTGCCCTTGCTTCAAATTTGAGTTCCTCTGGAAGCAAAGCCTGAGATAAAGACAGAGGAACTGGGAGTGGGAATTTGGGTGAAAGACAGTGAGACAGAAAAGGAGAGACAGCCAGTAAAGAGCTTGTGGGTGAGCTGGTCACAGATGGAGTGTCCCTCTAGGAGACAGGAGGAGATGGACATTTGCCTTCCACTCTTTCTGCCATATTGGTTGAGGGTATGGCTGCCTCAGGAGCATAGCATCCCACCCAATCCCTTCTTCCAGGCTGAGCCAACTCCCAGGAACTAGAAAGGCATAAGGTTGACAAACTTGGAGATACCACTGGTGTTTGGGGGAGAAACTGTCCAATGGTTGTATCTGTAGCAGGGGAGGGTCAAATAGCATCGGTTACCCCTCCGCGTCTCCCCTCACCCCCCCCCCCCCCCC
>SJYW01009887.1:12405-57773 GCA_006410735.1 Raphicerus campestris | reverse complement strand
TCTGGTATTCCCATCTCTTTCAGAATTTTCCACAGTTTATTGTGATCCACACAGTCAAAGGCTTTGGCATAGTCAATGAAGGAGAAATAGATGTTTTTCTGGAACTCTCTTGCTTTTTCCATGATCCAGCAGATGTTGGCAATTTGCTCTCTGGTTCCTCTGCCTTTTCTAAAACAAGCTTGAACATCAGGAAGTTCATAGTTCACGTATTGCTAAAGCCTGGCTTGCAGAATTTTGAGCATTATTTTACTAGCGTGTGAAATGAGAGCAATTGTGCAGTAGTTTGAGCATTCTTTGGCATTGCCTTTCTTTGGGATTGGAATGAAAACTGACCTTTTCCAGTCCTGTGGCCACTGCTGAGTTTTTCAAATTTGCTCGAATATTGAGTGCAGCACTTTCACAGCATCATCCTTCAGGATTTGAAACAGCTCCACTGGAATTCCATCACTTCCACTAGCTTTGTTCGTAGTGATGCTTTCTAAGGCCCACTTGACATCACATTCCAGGATGTCTGGCTCTAGATGAGTGATCACACCATTGTGATTATCAGGTTGTGAAGATCCTTTTTGTACAGTTCTTCTGTGTATTCTTGCTATCTCTTCTTAATATCTTCAGCTTCTGTTAGGTCTAGACCATTTCTGTTCTTTATCAAGCCCATCTTTGCTTGAAATATTTCCTTGGTATCTCTAATTTTCTTGAAGAGATCTCTAGTCTTTCCCAATATGTTGTTTTCCTCTATTTCTTTGCATTGATCACTGAGGAAGTCTTTCTTATCTCTTCTTGCTCTTCTTTGGAACTCTGCATTCAGATGCTTATATCTTTCCTTTTCTCCTTGGCTTTTCACTTCTCTTCTTTTCACAGCTATTTGTAAGGCTTCCCCAGACAGCCATTTTGCTTTTTTTGCATTTCTTTTCCATGGGGATGGTCTTGATCCCTGTCTCCTGTACAATGTCACAAACCTCATTCCATAATTCATCAGGCACTCTGTCTATCAGACCTAGGCCCTTAAATCTATTTCTCACTTCCACTCTATAATCATAAGGGATATATCATTTTAATGCTATATAAAGATCCTCAAACAGAATTTTAATAGTACACATGAATATCACTTGACAAAGCCCTGCAGGTGTGAAATCTCAGTTTTAGTGGAGGTAGGTGCTAGCTGAGAGTATAATACTGTCTCAGTGTGAGGATCCCCACGTAGGGTCCTATTATACAGAATTCACTTCATCCTATGGCTGAGGAAACAGACTAAATCCAATGTGTGCAGGACCTAGAGCAAATACAGACCATCACTACCAACCAATATCAGTGCACTGAGGTTCTATAAGTTGACCAGAAACCCAGCCAAGCAGCTTTTCCCTGTGGGACAATGCATGCTGCACCCTAACAGCCAAAGTTCTGTGAAATTTTGGAACTGCCATGCCATTGTTGCCAATACTTTTAAGAAGAAAGTCATCAATGTTTAATAAGAACAAAAAAATACAAGGATAATTGTGAACAAGGCAACAGCCATTATCCTTAGATGACCCTGGGTTAGGGGCTTAGATGTAAGGCTTAGGGGCATCTGGAAATTAAGTGCACTGATTTCACTTCTCAAGAA
Organism: Raphicerus campestris; assembly: GCA_006410735.1. Classification (NCBI taxonomy): domain Eukaryota; kingdom Metazoa; phylum Chordata; class Mammalia; order Artiodactyla; family Bovidae; genus Raphicerus; species Raphicerus campestris. Next base: position 56,170 of record SJYW01009887.1, on the reverse strand, counting down.
AAATATCTGATTCAGGACAGGAAATTAGTTTACAGTGAGCATGGCTTTTCAACACATAGAATTTAAGAATCAGGTTTGGAATTATATTTATTGAGATGTAGCATCTTATATTGAGGCTTCCCTGGTAGCTCTGCCGGTGAAAAATCTGCCCACAATGCAGAAGACCCCAGTTTGATTCCTTGGTTGGAAAGATCTCCTGGAGAAGGGATAGGCTACCCACTCCAGTCTTCTTGAGCTTCCTTGGTGGCTCAGCTGGTAAAGAATCCACTGCAATGCAGAAGACCTGGGTCTTATATGTCATATATTAAGCATCTTATATAAGTCATAATTGCAAAATGGTATGGTATGCTGGGAAAATTCTGGGTTTTACCTTAATGGGCTCTGACCTTAACTCTGAGTCTCATTATTTACCATCTTTTTGACGTTGAGTATTTCTGAAGTTGAATCTTGACTTTTTTGTCCAAAATGGAGATAACAGTAATCACATCTCAAGATCATTTTGAAAACTAATGGCATGACATATGTAAAACATATAACACAGTCCATGAAATCACTTTAAAAAAATGTTTGCATAATTCAGAAAATCCAAAATATAGAAACAATCTTGTGTTTACCCATGGATGAATGAATAAAGATGTGGTACACATATGCAATAGAGCATTATTCATCCACAAAATATAAGAACATCCTTCCATTTGTGAAAACATGGATGGACTTTGAGGGTATCATGCTAATTGAAATAATTCAGACACAGAAAGACAAATACTGTATGGTATCACTTATATATGGAATCTAAAAATGTCAAGTTCAGCTTCTGCGGAAGCTCCAATACTTTGGTTACCTGATGCAAAGAGCTGACTCTTTGGAAAAGATACTGATGCTGGGAAAGATTGGAGGCAGGAGGAGAAGTGGACAACAGAGGATGAGATGCTTGGATGGCATCACCGACTCAATGGACATGAGTTTGAGCAAGCTCTAGGAGATAATGAAAGTAAAAGTCACTCTGTCATGTCTGACTCTTTGCAAACCCCATGGACTATACAGTTCATGGAATTCTCTAGGCCAGAATACTGGGGTGGGTAGCCTCTCCCTTCTCCAGCGGATTTTCCCAACCCAAGGATCAAATCTGCCAGGAGCCAGCATGAGGAACTCTGCCCATGGCAAAAGGTCATGAGGAAGGAGGCTTCATCATATGCAAAGGTGGGATCAAGCCTCAGGAAACCCCCTGTTCCCAGGCATCTACCCCCAAAACCAGAATCTGTTTTATGCTTTCACCTACACCTCTGATTTATGGGTGGGTCTCCCCCATCACCATTTCTCCCAGAGAAGGAGTTAAATTGCAGCTCCAGTTAATAAAAATTTCTAGGCGTACAAGAGTGTTTCACCTTAAGAACTCCTCTGAAGGTTATCTAGCCTTCCTGTACAGGTTCATCTGGCTGCATGTGATTGTTTACAGCCTCCCAACCATGAGAGGCACGAGATGTTTTAGACTTACTAAAGTCAGATTCTTTTNTTCTTTGGAAGGAATGATGCTAAAGCTGAAACTCCAGTACTTTGGCCACCTCATGTGAAGAGTTGACTCATTGGAAAAGATTCTGATGCTGGGAGGGATTGGGGGCAGGAGGAGAAGGGGATGACAGAGGATGAAATGGCTGGATGGCATCACTGACTCGATGGATGTGGTCTGAGTGAACTCCGGGAGTTAGTGATGAATAGGAAGCCCTGGCGTGCTGCAATTCATGGGGTCGCAAAGAGTTGGACACGACTGAGCGACTGAACTGAACTGAGATAGCATATTAAAAAGCAGAGAGATTACTTTGCTAACAAAGTTCTGTCTAGTCAAGGCTATGGTTTTTCCACTGGTCATGTATGGATGTGAGAGTTGGACTGTGAAGAGAGCTGAGTGCCAAAGAGTTGATGCTTTTGAACTGTGGTGTTGAAGAAGACTCTTGAGAGTCCCTTGGACTCAAGGAGATCCAACAAGTCCATTCTAAAGGAGATCATTCCTGGGTGTTCATTGGAAGGACTGATGCTAAAGCTGAAACTCCAATACTTTGGCCACCTCATGCAAAGAGTTCACTGATTGGAAAGACCCTGATGCTGGGAGAGATTGGGGGCAGAAGGAGAAAGGGATGACAGAGGATGAGATGGCTGGATGGTATCACCAACTCGATGGACATGAGTTTCTGTAAACTCCGGTAGTTGGTGATGGACAGGGAGGCCTGGTGTGCTGCGATTCATGGGGTCACTAAGAGTCGGACACGACTGAGTGACTGAACTGAACTGAACTGTATTAGCATAGGGCTTTTCTCACTGTTGAGTCAATGATTGCCGCCAGGCCTCCATATCCTTAGGCACCTGGGAATATATTAATCAATGTATTTGGAATATAAAAGGAAATATAGTAGTTTTTGATGTTAGCAATTCTAGACTTTTTGAGTTAACAAATTTTCTCTTTTGTTATAGATCACTGTACTTTGTTATAAATCACTGTGTCCTTGCTATGTAAAAATGTAACTTTATCACTATCTTAAGACTAAATAGAACTTAAGGGGAACATTGGTGAAGGTTTTTCATTTGTTGGGCTAATGTTTGCTGCTAAATCTCCATATTCCCTGCCCTTATAATGAATATAACTAGCATATAGGAGAAATAAGTATTAACCTTTAAGATTAATCATGTTAAACCTTAGGCTAAATAAATTCCTTTCTTAGTTGTAACCCACTACACCCTCACGCTATAGGAATGTAACTTTATCTGCTACCTTCAGAGGGTGGAGTCTGGTTTAAGAAAAAACACCCTTGGAAAAAATAAGTTTTTGGTTATCAGATAGGGTCATAAAATGTCAGCAGGCTTCATGGCTAGAAGGTGATGTAAAATCTCTAAGACCTTTTTTTTATACATTTATTTGAAGCACCTGATTTTGATAAAGGTCAGGACTGCTGACCCCCGCATGACTTTAAAATTGCCATTTGTCTCTATGTGTAACAAAAGGTATATAAGCAAACCTGAAAAATAAAGAAATCGGATCAGTTTCTGGAAAGACTGATTCCCCCGTGTCATTTATTTCTTGCTCCCCATTTTTCTGGCTGAATTCCCATCTGGACCGTGGGTGCTCACCATGTCTACTTACTTGCCCTGGCTTTTAAGTTCCACGTGAGAAGGAGCCCAGGAGGGGCACCTTCCGATATTCAAGTGGCGCAGGTGACCCAACGTAGATGGTCCAAATTCCTTGTCTTGGAATTTTATTGGTATCCCACATTAACCAAGTTATTCAGCATCTTTTTCTCCACTAATTTTCCTACTGCACTATTTCTTTCTAATCTCCCTCTATATCTTTAAATAAGTTTTTTCCTAGGACGCCAATTCCATCTCCCCTTTGGATTACCCTGAACCCACCAGGCCTGGACCCCATCACGAATCCAGGTCTCCCACATTGCAGGCAGATTCTTCACCAGCTGAGCCACAGGGAAGCCCAAGAATACTGGAGTGGGTAGTCTATCCCTTCTCCAGCAGATCTTCCCAACCTAGGAATTGAACCAGGGTCTCCTGCATTGCAGGCGGATTCTTTACCAACTGAGCTCTCAGGGAAGCTCAAAAGTAGTGAAGGAGAGGGAAACCTGTGTAGCCCATGGGGTCGCAAGAGGTGGACATGACTTAGTGACTGAACAACAACAGAGAAACGGATTGTGGAACTGTAGTTACAAGGGATGGGGTGGGGCATGGAGAAATATTGGAAAAGGGCCCAAAATTCCAGTTATAAGATTAGCAAGTGTGGGCACCTAATGTGTCAGCATGGTGATTATAGCTAATAAGACTGTATCATACAAACAGTTTAATATTTCTAAGAAATTATCAATAAATCTTAAATACTATCATCACAAAAAAAGAAATGGTTATTATGTGATATGATGGAGGTGGTAACTAATGCTACGATGACAATAATTTTGCAACATATATATGGATCAAATCAGCACACTGCACACCTTAAACTTATATATGTGTCAAAATAATATCTGAATAAAGCTGGAAATGGGGGTTCCCTGGCAGTCCAGTGGTTAGGACTCTGTGCGTCCACTGCAGGGAGCACAGTTTGATCCCTGAGTAGGAAACTAAGATCCCGCATGACACGGAGCACAGTAAAATTAAAAAAAAATTTTTTTAATTTAAAATATAAGCTGGAAAATAAATGTTTTTCTTCTCTGGTCTATTAAAGTACTCTGTTATCTCTAAAACATATCCAATATTCAAAAAAGTTGTATCTTACATGCTGCTGTTGCTGTTTAGTCGCTAAGTCTTGTCTGACTCTTTTGCAACCCCATGCTATTCAACTCTAATATTGTGGCATGCATGCTCAGTCATCCCTGACTCTTTGCAACACCATGGACTGTGGCCCGCCAGGCTCCTCTGTCCATGGGAGTTCTCAGACAAGAATATGGGAATGGGTTGCCATTTCCGTCTCTAAGAGGTCTCCTCCTATAAAAATATGTTAATATACATCTATATTTGTGTTCCTCTCGGAGCATTCACATGTCACAAAATGTGCCCCCAGGTTAATGAGGCTTGACGGTCCCCTTACCTGTCATGGCTTTCATCAGGGTGCGGATGCAGGTTGTCTTCCCTGCTCCACTTGGCCCTAGGGTCATCATTCCATGCCGCACTCTCTGTGTTTCAAACAGTTGGATGACTTTCAGTTTCCAAGGAGGATGGTTGATTAAACCAGCTTCTTCAACCTGAAAATAAAACAAAATCCCCACATAAACAGCTATCAGGACTTATCATTGTGTTCAAAATAAGTACAAACACGGAGCAAGGTTAGAGGCATGGGGAGTTATTATTAATACATATGGACGTGCCAGGAAAGATGGAAAAAGTTCTGAAGGTGAATAGTAGTGATGTTTGCACAATACAATGAATGTATTTAATACCACTGAGCTGTACACTTTAAACAAATAGTTTAAAAGATATATTTAAGCAATGAGTTTTACTACAATAAAAAATATATACACCTAGACAAAAAGCAGGCTGAACATAATCAAAATGATATCCCAACCTAATCCATATCTGACTTAGGGAATTACAAACACTTATATTTACATGAATGTACACATTAGGAGCAACTTAAGAACAAAGGCTCAAATAGAAAAACTATTTTAGATGTTTAATTTAGAAGATAATATTTAGTATAAAAAGATCATTTCAAGCATATCAAGTTGACTGAAATTCCATACAACTGCCAAGCCATCTTTGTAAATCTAATGTATAGTTTTTGTCTATCAAACAGCTGTATGGAAGCTACTCTGTAAAACACTTCTAAATTTAAACTCCTATGAGCTTAGTACAAATGATATCTTCGTTTTACAGATAAGAAAACTGAGACACAAGGAGACAAAGTAATTTACCCAAGATTATTCATTGTAAAGTTATGGAGTAAGGATCCAATCCCAAGATTCAGCCCTATGGTTCATGCTCTTAACCATTATGCTATGCTTAAATTCACTATAAATGATGCTTTTATTTTTACTTAAATAATTTTTAGATAATACTTATGTATTATTTTATGTTATTGACTCTTCATATTTCTCATATGCTACAAATTACAAATGTAAGTCACTTTATAAATTAGCTTATACTTAGCATTTTTAGGCAATGCTACAATTAAGATGGCCATATGATGAAGAAGCCATTTGCAAAATTATCACTTTTACCTAATTGGGAGATTAAAATTTTTATACACTGACTTTTAAAGGGAAAGTCTCCATAAAATACTACTATATTTAATTTTTATTACAAATATATTCAAAGAATTGAAATGCATTTTATAAATATGAGCTAGTCACAATTTCTATAAAACTTTTTTTTCAACTGCTTTTTCACAGGAAAGGAAACTGAGGCACAAGATTTTCATGATTCATCTCCTTTCCTAGGAAGATTATAGGACTTCCCAGGAGGTGCTAGTGGTAAAGAACCCACCTGTCAATGCAGATGTAAGGGACATAGTTGCAATCCCTGGGGAGAGGTGGCCTTGGCAACCTACTCTGGTACTGGGCTGGAATCCCATGGACAGAAAAGCCTGGTGGGCTACAGTCCATAGAGTCACAAAGAGTTGGAGATGACTGAAGCCACTCGGCATAGCACAGCATAGGAAGATGATAAAAAGTTAAAGCTGTACCAAGTATCATGGAAAATCCAGACACCTCATGATTCCCTTAACATGATGGGTCCCCCAAAGCCCAAGGAAGAAATCACAAGTGATCCTTGGCCTGGGGGAAAAGATGGACAGTGAAGGAGCCACATGAGATCACTCCAAATGACTCTCAGCAGCAGTCAGGATACCAAAGCAACATGATAAACAAACACCAGGGCTGCGGAGAGAACCAAGCCTAGCACAGGTAAGGCAGCAGGCCGCACATACCCCCCGCCCCAGTCCATGCTGACCCACCACTTTTTATTGGGAATCTGGTGTGGAACGGTCTCCATCAGTAACAGTGCCACTAGCACACGGCTAACTGAGGCTGAGCGAGACCCTCTGGCAGGAAAATTTTTATTAATGGTGTGTAATGGCTTCTCTTAAACCTGTAGTCACAGTCTTGATGTTGTTCTCAAAATCTGTAGATTTAGACCATACCAGCTCCACTTGATTCTCATGAAATTCAGATGAAAGAAACACATAGCTTGATGTCTTGTGACATCATTACCTGTCTACTAATTGCCATTTCCAGTTCAGGGTAACCCGCCTTGTCCAGAAGAATATTTGGAAAGAGATCTTCAATCAAACTCAAAAATAAAGGTTCATCCTCATCAATCTCAAAAAGAAAAGAAAGGAAATCAGACCAACTCTTTTGGCACAAGCACAGCAATATTAGGCAAACTGAAAATGAGTAATACATTTCAGATTACTTTATCACAGCCTGTAATAAATAAAATACCTCCACTGAAGTTGAGAAATATTTTCATCATGTTTCCCATGCATTAAAAATTAGTTTTTAAAAGGGAGGAAGGATAGAGAAGAATAGAGGGAAAAGGAAGAAAATAGAAGGAAAGAAAATACTGCCTATGTGACAACTTTCTATAAAACAACCATTTTAGGGAGTTACTACATAACCTATAAATTCTTATTTAAATGAAAAAGAATTTTTCAAATGAAACAGAGTGGAAAATTCATGAAATGAAGTTTGTTTAATTCATACTTTTATTATGAAAAAATATATCATCAATATAGATATAGATTCACTGTATATAGATTCACTGATAACCAGATGATTGATTATCAGTCTCAACAGTGAAATCAAAGAATGTGAAATTTTACACATTTGCAAAATCTTACATACAATTTCCTGCCAAAGTCTACTTTTTAAAAGGTGGGATTATAGCTCTAAATCGCAAAAATTTCAAGGTATCTGGAAACTTAAGAAGTAGATTTTTTTAATCCATTTTCATTCTATTGGAATAGACATGTGTTAGACTAGATATGAGCTGCCACAGAAATTACTTCTGAAAAAATGTAATTTAAAGTCANCTTTTTAAAAGGTGGGATTATAGCTCTAAATCGCAAAAATTTCAAGGTATCTGGAAACTTAAGAAGTAGATTTTTTTAATCCATTTTCATTCTATTGGAATAGACATGTGTTAGACTAGATATGAGCTGCCACAGAAATTACTTCTGAAAAAATGTAATTTAAAGTCATGCTCTATGAAATTTAAAGTGCTTCATCTGATAATTAAGCATTTTAAATGAGATCTTTAAATAAATATTTCTAAATCTCATTTGTGCTTAAACTGAAATTTAAGCGGGTAGAACAGCTCCATCTGTGAACCTCACCAGTTTGGAAAGATTCATATCTCGCAGCACACGCATGACAATCGTGGACTCCGTATCCGTGGGGCTGGCTCTCTTGGCTGCTCCCAGGGTTCGCAGAACTGACAGAATATTACGTAGACCGAAGTCATAATGCACCTGAAGAATATGAAGAACACTAGGCTTATTTTCAAAATTAAGTTACCCATGGCAACTGTACAAATTTGACAGAGGCATAATGAATAAATGCTGATTTTCCTTTTTGAACACGTGTACAGATAGTAGAGCAATAAATCTTTTTATCAATAACTTTTTCTTTTTAGGAAATGGAGAATACCCAAAAAAAGCCCACTCCCCTGGGTCATCACTAATTTAAGCCCTTAGATCTGAAAACTGTTGATAATAGACAGATCTTGACAGGGAGAAAGGAGTAAATTTCCCCATGGAAAATACAGGTTCCCTTGAGCCCTTCTTAAGCCAATTATCCACAAGAAAATGTCCTCATATCTCAAAACTAAAATTTCGAACCAGAATTAAACTGTGACCTTGCTCATGACCATGATATAAGGTTAAAAGATAGGAATATCAAAGGTGGGGGGGGGGGGAAGTAGCTAAATTCCAAGATTACCTAAGTTGAGTGAGTTAAGTTGTTCAGTCGTGTCCGACCCTTTGCAACCCTTTGGACTGTAGCCTATGAGGCTCCTCCATCCATGGAATTTTCCAGGCAAGAATACTGGAGTGGGTTGCCATGTCCTTCTCCAGGGGATCTTCCCCAGCCAGGGATCGAACCTGGGTCTCCCACATTGCAAGCAGATGCTTTATTATCTGAGCCACCAGATCAAAAGGGAGTAACAATAAGGACAAATTGGAAAGCCAAGCCCCCAGCTTTGTTGACCTCTTGACATATATTTATAAAAGCTCAAACACCCAAAATTTTAGCACATATAAAGCAAATAATTAAAAACCAGTTCTCCAACCACCATAGAAAACCGTCTCTCTAGCAATTCCTCAAAACTTTTTAAAATAGAACTACCATAGGATCCAGCAACCCCACTTGAGGGACTATATCCCAAAGAGTTGAAAACAGAGTCTCAAAAAGATATTTGTGCACCCATGTTCATAGCAACACTATTCACAACAGCCAAGAGGTGGGAGCAACCCAAAGGCCCATCGACAGATGAATGGATAAACAACATGTGGCATATACGGAAACTGGAATGATATTCAATCATAGAAAGGAAGCAAGTACTATCACATGCTATACCATGAATGAAACTTGAGGCTATTATCCTAAGTTAAACAAGCCAGTCACAAAAAGACAAATACCATGTGGTTCCATTTGTATAAGATATATAAAGTAGTCAAATACATAGAAACAGAAAGTTCAGTGGTGGTTACCAGGGAACTGAGAGAAGGAAAGAGTGGAGTTTTGTTAATGGGCATAGAGTTTCCTTTTTATAAGAGAAAAAAGCTATAGAGGCCTGTTTCACAACACTATTGAACTGTACACTCAAAAATGGTTAGGATGATAAGCTAATGTTACATTTTTTATTGTTGTTCAGTTTCTAATTCGTATCTGACTCTCTGCAAACCCGTGGACTGGAGCACACCAGGCTCCTCTGTCCTCCACTATCTCCCGGAGTTTGCTCAAACTCATGCCCATTGAGCCTGTGATGCTATCTAACCACCTCCTCCTCTGCTGCCCCCTTCACCTTTTGCCTTCAATGACTATGTTTTTAATCATAATCTATTAAAACCTACAGAAAAAAATTATCTGCTAATTGGAAGCTGGATGCATGACTTAATACCAATCGTTTGATGGATAAGGCACATAAAAATACTCAGACTGAGTTCCTGCCTTCAAGGAGTTTAAGTTCTAATCCTCAATAAAAGAAACATAAGCAAGTTTGCATAAAAGTAACAATGACTTGAAATTGTTGGTGGGTGGAATTAAGGAAAGTTTTCCATAATAAGACTCAGTTAAATCTGCAGGCATGAAGCAAGATTCACAGGCTGTTGATCAAGGGATCAGCATGGGGCCAGTTGTTTTGTACACATGGACTCATATCATTTCCCAATGACCTAGTGAACAAGGGCAATAGGAGTGAAGGAAACAGATGTGAAATTAGAGGAGAGGGCAGGAGTTAGTGATGTGGGAGTTTTTCGGAACAGCACAGAAAGGAGAAGACAGAGTAAAGAGGACTTTCCAGGTGGCACAAGAGTAAAGAATCCACTTTCCAATGCAGGAGACTCAGGTTAGATCCCTGGGTTGGAAAGATCTGCTGGAGTAGGAAATGGCAACCAACTCCAGTATTCTTGCCTGAGAAGTCCCATGGACAAAGGAGTCTAGTGGGCTACAGTCCATGGTGTTGCAAAGAGTTGGACATGATTGGCTGAGCACAAGCAAAAGAAACTAAGGATGTTTTGAGTGAGAACTGAATTTAGCTGAATCTGTGGGTGTAAGAAATAATTTAGAATCAAAGAAGTTTGAATTAGAGGTTCCTCAAAACCATGAGGTCACACAACACTTTATGATAAATATATATGTAGGATAAAGAGCAAACAACAATATGCATATTTCTTTGGCTCTTAAATCAATTCAGATAGTATTCACTTCATTTCTACACTATAAATATTAATTTCTTCAAATGTACTTAATAANCTGTCAGCTGAGGGCTGTTCCCAGCATTTGGGGGCTGCTGTTTACCTTGTCTTCTGGCCCCTTCCTCCCTGTTCACAGCCACAACCATGGGTTGAGACCTGTCTGATCTCCTTTTCCCATCTCATATCTCTCGCCCACTCTTCTGCTTCCCTCTTCCCCTTTTCAAGAACTCATGAGATCAGATAGGGTCCACTTCTAATCCAGGATCACCTCCCCATATCAAGGCCTTTCACATTCATTGCTGTTTGCAGGGATTAGGACGTGGATAGTTTTTTGGGGGGCAGTTATTCTGAGCATCACACTTTCTCGGGTGACAGTAGAGCCGTCACCCAGATCTTCGTGTTGCCAAATCCAGTGGTCATTTTTAGTTTTGCCCTTCCTTGACCAGTCATGTTTGCAGGGAATGTGTTTTCAGGGATTAGGACGTGGATTTTTTTTTTTTTTTTGGTGCCATTATTCTGCACATTGGGCTTCCCTGGTGGCTCAGACAGTAAAGCGTCTAAGATCCCCTGGAGAAGGAAATGGCAACCCACTCCAGTACTCTTGCCTGGAAAATTCCATGGACTGAGGAGCCTGGTGGGTTACAGTCCATGGGGTTGCAAAGAGCTGGACACTACTGAGTGACTTCACTTTCACATTCTGCACATCACACTTTCTTCCCCTGGTAGAGCCGTCACCCAGATCTTCGTGTTGCTAAATCCAGTGGTCATTTTTAGTTCTGCCCTTCCTTGACCAGTCAGCAGTGTTTACACAAGTAGCCACTCTCTCTCTATTTTCAATTAATTAATTGTTTAATTTCTTCATGTGTGTTTGGCCATGCTGGGTCTCCACTGCTGCGCAGGCTTTTCTCTAGTTGTGGGGCGTGGGGGCTATCCCTAGTTGTGGTGAATGGGCTTCTCACCGAAGTGGCCACTCTGTCGCAGAGCACAGGCTCTGGGCCTGGGAGTCTTACTGCAGTCTCCTCTCTGTGGCAGAGCGCAGGCTCTTGGCGTGGGAGTCTCACTGCAGTGGCCTCTCTGTTGCAGAGCACAGGCTCTGAGTGTGTGAGTTTCAGCAGTGTGGCCTCTCTGTTGCAGAGCGCAGGCTCTGGGCATGGGAGTCTCAAGTGGCCTCTCTGTTGCAGAGCTCAGGCTCTGGGAGTGTGAATTTCAGCAGTTGTGGCTCTCAGGCTTTAGTGGCCCTGTGGCATGTGGGATCTTCCCAGAGCAAGGATCAAGCCTATGTCACCTGCATTGGCAGGCAGATTCTCGACCACTGGGCCTCCAGGGAAGTCCCAGTCTCTCCTTTCTGATGCCCTTCCTTCCTGTGGCTTCCAGGTCATGACACCCCTGGTTCCTTCTGTTCTGCCTGTCCCTTCATACACTCTCCTATGTATCCTCTTCAGTGTCCTGACTTCTAAGCATAGAGCACACCAGGGCTCTTCTCTTTTCCATCTATACTCCTGAGATGATCTCACGTGGTTTTAAGTATCATCTAGATGTGGACTTCCCAGTCTTGAACCCTGCCGGGGCTTCTTCCCTTGAACTCCAGACACATACAGCCACTTGCCTACATGACATGTTTACTCAAATGCGTACTGGGAATTCACACTTATGTTTGCTTATCCCCTCACAAACCTGCTCTCCTGCCATCTTCTCCATCTTTGCAAACAGCGCCTCCATCCTTCAGTTGCTCAAGCCAAAATTCTTGGAGCATCCTTGATGCCTTTCTTTTTCTCTCTTTATTATTCAATCTGTCATGAAGTTTGGTNTCCATCTGATCTGAACAGTTGAAAACCACGACGTATTTCCCAAGACAACGTCCCATATCTTTGGTTGTTTCTGTTTTTCCTGTTCCTGCAGGACCAGCGGGAGCACCCCCCATGCTCATGCCCAGAGCTTGAGCCAATGTGATGTAACACCTGGAAGGATACAAGAATCACTAGAACCACACCACTGGCAGCTGAAAGAGGCCTCTGAGGCATCACAGTGACAATATTCACACAAAATTTAAAAAGGAAGATACTGCCCATTGTCGCTACTTAACCTTTCCAGAACCTCACCCTAAAGTACACTTATCCTTAGGTATATTAACATGTGTTGAGGAAAAGGCAACAGTCTAAGGTCAAACACATTTGAAAACTCTTAAAGATATTCAACAAGATTCCTTATGATAATGTATATTGACAATTTCCAGTTATGAAAAAGAACACATAGGATTTCCAAAACTTATTTGGCAACTTTTTCACAACTATCTGCTGCTGCTGCTGCGTCGCTTCAGTCATGTCCAACTCTATGCAACGCCACAGATGGCAGCCCATCGGGCTCCGCCGTCCCTGGGATTCTCCAGGCAAGAACACTGGAGTAGGTTGCCATTTCCTTCTCCAATGCATGAAAGTGAAAAGTGAAAGTGAAGTCGCTCAGTCGTGTCTGACTCTTAGTGACCCCATGGACTGCAGCCCACCAGGCTCCTCCGCCCATGGGAGTTTCCAGGCAAGAGTACTGGAGTGGGGTGCCATTGCCTTCTCCGCACAACTACCTACCAATATCTAAACAAAAGTATTCTAGGAAACAGGGCCTGGCTTACCAGGTGGCTCAGAGGTAAAGAATCCATCTACCAAAGAATCCACCTGCCAATGCAAGAGATAGGAGTTCAATCCCTGGGTCAAGAAGATCTCCTGGAGGAGGAAATAGCAACCCACTCCAGTGGGTTGAATTCTATGGACAGAGGAACCTGGTGGGCTACAGTCCATGGGGTCACAAAGAGTCAGATACGACTGAGTGCAAACACACACACACACACCATAAACACACCACACACACACACCACACACAAAGCAGATTAATCCCTTTTTGAGTCTAAGAATTTATAATTTGACCAACATGGGAACCAATGATCACAGGAGATTTAAATCACACATTGCCAAATAATCACACTATAAATTTATTTCTGGAAGCATCTACTAAACCTGCAAATATCTTCTGCTGTATCTTACAGTATGATATTAACAAATAAAAGATTCTGGTGAGAGAATCAAGAATACCTGTGAAGGAATACAAAATAACTGATAATTTGCCAATGAATACTTCATCCCAGCATCATCCACTGCTATAAAAGGAGGTAATCTATAATATAATGCATTTTAGGGCTTTCTGATGGCCAAACTCAAAAGCTTTCATCTGGACTTGAAAAAATATTTCAAAGAAAATAAAGTGATTGTCCAGCAATAAAGCATGGGAATGAGCAGTGAGCACACCCACTGGAAACCCCTAGGGTCTCAACTTTATCAGATCTGGGTTCATAGAAAGACAAATAAATGACTCAGTCCTGATGAAAAAATGAGCCTGGATTCACAGAAGGTAATGTGGGTGTAAAACCAGAAGGATGCCTGATCTCACTTTGATTCTGCCTTTCAACCCAAGGTCTTATCTTTCCTCTTGAACTTTTGTTATCCCTTCATAGCAGTCTCTGTAATAACAGCTAACATGATGTTATAATAGCTCTGACTGTTAGGGGAAGCCCACTGGCTGAAACCATCCACCCTGGCCAGGCACCATAGTAACCATTTTTGTTAGTTATTTTATGACAGGAGGTCCTGGTAAGGAACAGAGAACTAATAACCCTCCACCAACTAGAAGAGTTCGAGAAAGGTCAAAACAAGACACTATGTGTCTGACCACCTCCCAGAATCCTCCTCATTAGAATCCATTTTAACTGAACAATGTGGGCACCAGCAGAAAGAACCCTGAGTCAGAATGATTGGCCAAAGACAACCCAAAAGCTTATCCCATCACCATAAAACTCAAGACTGTGAGCCATGAGGCAGAGCAGTTCTCCTGGGCACCCTTAGCCTACTGCTCTCTCCACCAGGCACCCCATCCCAATAAAGTCTCTTGCTGTGCCAGCACGTGTGCCTCCTCAGACAATTCATTTCCAAATGATAGACAAGAGCCCACTCTCAAGCCATGGAAGGGGTTTTCCTTCCTTCCACACAACTACACCATGTCATTTAAACCCCACTAAACCCTGTGGGGAAGTCAGTTATTGTCCTCATTTTATAGATAAGGAGAAAGGCTTAGATGGAATAGTTTTTCTCAGGGTAACAGCAGTAGGGGAGCTGAGATTTGAGTCAGTCTTTGTGGCCAATAGCCCTCTTGTTTCTCACTAATAGGACAGACTCTCAGGGTCAGGAATAAATCTCCAGGAACTCTGGCCACCCAGATGCTGTCTTGCAAAGATCCCTCTTTATTATGGGATCATTTGGGTTTATATTTAAACTGAAGAAGTGGCAAGCTGTTAGGCTGTCAGGAGGAAATCACATTATTTACATAAAAAATGGGCATCCACAGTAGGTGATTTCTTCAAAAGGGGGGACTTCAGTCCAAGTGATACTAAGCAGGACTCTGTGTGGTACTGGGCACAAAAGCCTTTCTGTGTTCCCCATGCCTTGAATACAGGAACAAGGCTTCATTCAGCCTCCAAGACCTTCCCTGAGTTTCAAGGGGGCAGATTCAAGCAGTTGTTAAACAGAGAAGGGATGGAACATGCAGACAAAGGAGGAAGAGTCAAGAGTAATAGGGGTGCAACCTTGGGGCAGAGTCCTGGTTCCCTGTCAAGGGATACATGTGACAATATCTTTGAGCAGCTTTGCAGATGTTGAAATGCCCACCAGGTAGAAGGTAAAACAGTATGGTGCCCACAAGCACACAGACTGCAGCCCAGTTGGAACCAGAAGGTTCATGATGCTGACTTCCACTTATCTTGCAAGCAACCAATGAGAAGAAGATCCACAAACTGATGAGGATCTCTTTGAACCATGTATATAAAACTTCTCGCTAGCCCCTCCAGGTTCAGGCACAGTTTTGAGGACATTAGGCTGCTGTGGCCCCCTTTGCTTGGCAAAGCAATAAAGCTATTCTTTTCTACTTCACCCAAAATTCCACCTCTGAGAATTAATTAGGTGTTGGGGTATGGAGAGTCCCTTGGACTGCAAGGAGATCCAACCAGTCCATTTTGAAGGAGATCAGCCCTGGGATTTCTCTGGAAGGAATGATGCTAAAGTTGAAACTCCAGTACTTTGGCCACCTCATGCGAAGAGTTGACTCATTGGAAAAGATTCTGATGCTGGGAGGGGTTGGTGACAGGAGGGGAAGAGGATGGACGACAGAGGATGAGATGGCTGGATGACATCACCGACTCGATGGACGTAAGTCTGAGTGAACTCCGGGAGTTGGTGATGGACAAGGAGGCCTGGTGTGCTGCGATTCATAGGGTCGCAAAGAGTCGGACACGACTGAGTGGCTGAACTGAACTGAACTGGGGTATGGAGGCTGGATTTGGCTTCAGAACCACTATGCTGGCACCCAAACCCTCTAGGACTTGCCTTTCAGAGGCAAGTGTGGATCTGCCAGAGCATCTTCACGTACCNGTGGCTGAACCGAACTGAACTGGGGTATGGAGGCTGGATTTGGCTTCAGAACCACTATGCTGGCACCCAAACCCTCTAGGATTGCCTTTCAGAGGCAAGTGTGGATCTGCCAGAGCATCTTCACGTATCTGTTGACATGACTCTCCCCGGAGCATTCTACATTCAACCTCAGCCCTCCCTCTCTGCTTTCCTGTCTCTTTGGCTGCTTTCAAAAATGTCATCATTCATGAAGGGTTTTGGATTTTTATATGATCTAGTAGCTTTTAGCGGCCAGGTGGCACTAGCAATAAAAAGAATCTGCCTGCTAACGCAGGAGATGTAAGAGATGCAGGTTTAGCCCCTGGGTTGGGAAGATCCCCTGTAGTAGGAAATGGCAACCCACTCCAGTATTCTTGCCTGGAGAATCCCACGGACAGAGGAGCCGTAGGCTACAGTCCATGCGGTGGCAAAAGTCAGATACGACTAAGCACACACACACACACACACACACACACACACACACACACACAGCAACTCTGCTACAGTTTCCTGCCTCCCTACTAGAGGACCATAAGCTCTCTGCTGTCAGGAACTAGGTCTAGTGCACACTTTTACCCCCAGCCACTTGCCTAACCTGACACCTCGTATTCTATGAACATTTGTGAATAAATGGCTTGAACTGGCCCAGCCGTACCCTCATCTGCTTCCTTTTGTCCCAGTAGCTACTGGAATCAGAGGTTCAGAATGTGACCGTGGCACCAAATGAACAATGATCAACTCCATGATGCAGGGCTCATTAGCACGCAATTGTCATATTAGATATTCATAGCTCTCTAGACACATTTCACCAGACATAAACCAGAAGTGCTTCCAGCTCCTATTATTAAACAGTATTGATTCTAAAATGCTGAAAAACTTGCCAACACAACAAGCATCCATGAAGCAGGAAGTCAATTTTCTTTGCTGAGAACTTGGTTTAATTATAGACTATTTAATTATAGGAATGCTTAAGGAGATATGAAAGTAAAGAATTGTTATCAATGATTAACTAAATATCGAAAACACAGCCCAATCAAAAAATGGACAGAAGACCTAAACAGACGTTCTTCCAAAGAAGACATANAGACAACCCAAAAGCTTATCCCATCACCATAAAACTCAAGACTGTGAGCCATGAGGCAGAGCAGTTCTCCTGGGCACCCTTAGCCTACTGCTCTCTCCACCAGGCACCCCATCCCAATAAAGTCTCTTGCTGTGCCAGCACGTGTGCCTCCTCAGACAATTCATTTCCAAATGATAGACAAGAGCCCACTCTCAAGCCATGGAAGGGGTTTTCCTTCCTTCCACACAACTACACCATGTCATTTAAACCCCACTAAACCCTGTGGGGAAGTCAGTTATTGTCCTCATTTTATAGATAAGGAGAAAGGCTTAGATGGAATAGTTTTTCTCAGGGTAACAGCAGTAGGGGAGCTGAGATTTGAGTCAGTCTTTGTGGCCAATAGCCCTCTTGTTTCTCACTAATAGGACAGACTCTCAGGGTCAGGAATAAATCTCCAGGAACTCTGGCCACCCAGATGCTGTCTTGCAAAGATCCCTCTTTATTATGGGATCATTTGGGTTTATATTTAAACTGAAGAAGTGGCAAGCTGTTAGGCTGTCAGGAGGAAATCACATTATTTACATAAAAAATGGGCATCCACAGTAGGTGATTTCTTCAAAAGGGGGGACTTCAGTCCAAGTGATACTAAGCAGGACTCTGTGTGGTACTGGGCACAAAAGCCTTTCTGTGTTCCCCATGCCTTGAATACAGGAACAAGGCTTCATTCAGCCTCCAAGACCTTCCCTGAGTTTCAAGGGGGCAGATTCAAGCAGTTGTTAAACAGAGAAGGGATGGAACATGCAGACAAAGGAGGAAGAGTCAAGAGTAATAGGGGTGCAACCTTGGGGCAGAGTCCTGGTTCCCTGTCAAGGGATACATGTGACAATATCTTTGAGCAGCTTTGCAGATGTTGAAATGCCCACCAGGTAGAAGGTAAAACAGTATGGTGCCCACAAGCACACAGACTGCAGCCCAGTTGGAACCAGAAGGTTCATGATGCTGACTTCCACTTATCTTGCAAGCAACCAATGAGAAGAAGATCCACAAACTGATGAGGATCTCTTTGAACCATGTATATAAAACTTCTCGCTAGCCCCTCCAGGTTCAGGCACAGTTTTGAGGACATTAGGCTGCTGTGGCCCCCTTTGCTTGGCAAAGCAATAAAGCTATTCTTTTCTACTTCACCCAAAATTCCACCTCTGAGAATTAATTAGGTGTTGGGGTATGGAGAGTCCCTTGGACTGCAAGGAGATCCAACCAGTCCATTTTGAAGGAGATCAGCCCTGGGATTTCTCTGGAAGGAATGATGCTAAAGTTGAAACTCCAGTACTTTGGCCACCTCATGCGAAGAGTTGACTCATTGGAAAAGATTCTGATGCTGGGAGGGGTTGGTGACAGGAGGGGAAGAGGATGGACGACAGAGGATGAGATGGCTGGATGACATCACCGACTCGATGGACGTAAGTCTGAGTGAACTCCGGGAGTTGGTGATGGACAAGGAGGCCTGGTGTGCTGCGATTCATAGGGTCGCAAAGAGTCGGACACGACTGAGTGGCTGAACTGAACTGAACTGGGGTATGGAGGCTGGATTTGGCTTCAGAACCACTATGCTGGCACCCAAACCCTCTAGGACTTGCCTTTCAGAGGCAAGTGTGGATCTGCCAGAGCATCTTCACGTACCTGTTGACATGACTCTCCCCGGAGCATTCTACATTCAACCTCAGCCCTCCCTCTCTGCTTTCCTGTCTCTTTGGCTGCTTTCAAAAATGTCATCATTCATGAAGGGTTTTGGATTTTTATATGATCTAGTAGCTTTTAGCGGCCAGGTGGCACTAGCAATAAAAAGAATCTGCCTGCTAACGCAGGAGATGTAAGAGATGCAGGTTTAGCCCCTGGGTTGGGAAGATCCCCTGTAGTAGGAAATGGCAACCCACTCCAGTATTCTTGCCTGGAGAATCCCACGGACAGAGGAGCCGTAGGCTACAGTCCATGCGGTGGCAAAAGTCAGATACGACTAAGCACACACACACACACACACACACACACACACACACACACACAGCAACTCTGCTACAGTTTCCTGCCTCCCTACTAGAGGACCATAAGCTCTCTGCTGTCAGGAACTAGGTCTAGTGCACACTTTTACCCCCAGCCACTTGCCTAACCTGACACCTCGTATTCTATGAACATTTGTGAATAAATAGCTTGAACTGGCCCAGCCGTACCCTCATCTGCTTCCTTTTGTCCCAGTAGCTACTGGAATCAGAGGTTCAGAATGTGACCGTGGCACCAAATGAACAATGATCAACTCCATGATTCAGGGCTCATTATCACGCAATTGTCATATTAGATATTCATAGCTCTCTAGACACATTTCACCAGACATAAACCAGAAGTGCTTCCAGCTCCTATTATTAAACAGTATTGATTCTAAAATGCTGAAAAACTTGCCAACACAACAAGCATCCATGAAGCAGGAAGTCAATTTTCTTTGCTGAGAACTTGGTTTAATTATAGACTATTTAATTATAGGAATGCTTAAGGAGATATGAAAGTAAAGAATTGTTATCAATGATTAACTAAATATCGAAAACACAGCCCAATCAAAAAATGGACAGAAGACCTAAACAGACGTTCTTCCAAAGAAGACATACAGGCACATGAAAAGCTACTCAATATTGTTAATTATTAATGAAATGCAAACCAAAACTGCAACAGGTATACCTCACACAGATCAGAACGGCCACCATCAATGATGGCCATTACAGTAATGAATGCTAGAGAAGGTGTAAGAAAAGGGAACCTTCCCACACTGTTGGCGGGAATGTAAATTGGTGCAGCCACTATGGAAAATAGTCTGGAGGGTCCTTAAAAAACTAAAAATAGAGTTACCAAATGGCCCAGCTATCCCACTCTAGAGCATATATCCTGAAAAGATGAAAACTCTAATTCAAAAAGACACATGCACCCCAATGTTCATAGCAGTGCTGTTTGCAACAGCCAAGACATGGAAACAAGCCAAGTGCTCATCAACAAATGACTGGCTTAAGAAGCTGTAGGGTGTATACATATATAGGTATATATACTAGAATATTATTCATTTATTTTAAAAAATGAAATGGTACCATATGCAGCAATGTGGATGGACCTAGAGAATATTATACTTACTGCAGTAAGTCAGAGAAAGACAAATACTATATTATATCACTTTTGTGCAATCTAAAAATAATACGATTGAATCTGTATGCAAAACAGACTCACAGACATAGAAAACAAATTTATGGCAACCAAAGGAGAGAGAGGGGAAAGGACAAATTATGGGATTAACTGACATATGCTACTGTACATAAAATAGAC
Organism: Raphicerus campestris; assembly: GCA_006410735.1. Classification (NCBI taxonomy): domain Eukaryota; kingdom Metazoa; phylum Chordata; class Mammalia; order Artiodactyla; family Bovidae; genus Raphicerus; species Raphicerus campestris. The sequence continues at coordinate 35,865 of SJYW01009887.1, read as the reverse complement.
AAGCCAAAAGTATTTACTGTATAGCACAGGGAATTATATTCAATATTTTGTAATAATCTATAATGGAATATAATCTGAAAAAATAACTGAATAAATTTGCTTTACACTTGAAACTAACAATATTATAAATCAATTATACTCAAATTGTAAAAATTCTAAACAAAAAAGAGAAGTAATAGTCGTGTTAACATTATTAATGATGATTTAGATTTACTCGGTCTCCAGTAATCTTGCCTGGAAACTCCCATGGGCAGAGGAGCCTGGTGGGCTGCAGTCCATGGGGTCGCTAAGAGTTAAGTGACTTCACTTTCACTCTTCACTTTCATGCACTGGAGAAGGACATGGCACCCCACTCCAGTACTCTTGCCTGGAGAATCCCAGGGATGGAGGAGCCTGGTGGGCTGCCNCGGAGGAGCCTGGTGGGCTGCAGTCCATGTGGTCACTAAGAGTTAAGTGACTTCACTTTCACGCTTCACTTTCATGCACTGGAGAAGGACATGGCAACCCACTCCAGTACTCTTGCCTGGAGAATCCCAGGGATGGAGGAGCCTGGTGGGCTGCCGTCTATGGGATCACAGAGTTGGACACGACTGAAGCGACTTAGCAGCAGCAGCAGCAGCAACAGATTTACTCCGTGGCAGGCCCAGTGCTGGGTCCCAACCTCCAGTCCACACAATGATTGCAGAAGAAAAGAATCAGAAAGGTTAGCTGTCCTGGCCAACACTACACAGTACAGTGGCCAAGACCCAGATAAAACTCAGGGAAGCTATAAGAATATGTCAGAGAAAGCACACGTCACAAGGACTGTCTGCCTTTTTTATTAAGAAGACAAAATGCCTTCATCCTTCTTCAATCTCTGCTGCCCTCCGTCTTAAGTGACAGGTCCTAAGACTGCCTCCAGTCTTCTTGACTTGTGTTCAGAAGTGAAAAAAGGACGGCTCATGAAAAATAGCATGAGCTATTAGAAAAAGGCAGTATATGTTTTTAGCATGTTTATTGACTATTTTATCCTCTGAAATATTTGCAACTCCATCCACATGACATTAGGCTTCCCAGACACAACTGCTATCAACATTGTTGAATTTTCACAGAGCAGTCAGTGAAAAGCTGAGAAGACATCAAGTATTAATCCTAGTGAGTAATTCTTTGTAGAAAGGCAGCCAGTCTTGCAACGGACTTGCAAAGAGTGACTCACTTCTACCATAATCAACTCAGAGTAAAAGCAAACAAGTGGACATTTAGCATGAAACACATTGACACAAACTTCTGAGTCACCTCCACTTATTAACTTACACATACCTACTTTTCTTTTAAAGTTCTCAAGTTTTTTAATCTTGAGAACATTAATACAGAAAGATGTACAAGATAATGAATACAGTGAAAAAAATCAGTCACAAAAAAGTTTGTATAATCAAATACCTTTATGTGAAAGTTAGATTTTTGACATATAAGCATTTATAATTTCTTAGAAAATAAACTATTAATCATTGAAAAATGGAAAAATATTTCCCCTCACACTTTAAACTTTATCTTTCTGTACCTTTTAAGCTTTTTAACCACAAAGATGCAACTTTAAAAATAAACATTTTTCGATTTATTTGGGAAATTTTATTTAGAACCTGTTATGCAACAGAAGACACTTGAGAGTCCCTTGGACAGCAGTGAGATCAAATCAGTCAATCCTAAGGGAAATCAACCCTGAATACTCATTGGAAGGACTGATGCTGAAGCTGAAGCTGCAATACTTTGGCCACCTGATGTGAAAAGCTGACTCACTGGAAAAGATCCTGATGCTGGGAAAGATTGAAGGCAGGAGGAGAAGGGAGCGACAGAGGATGAGGTGGTTGGATGGTATCACAGATTCAGTAGACATGAACTTGGGCAAACTCCAGGATATGGTGAGGGATAGACAGGCCTGGCATGCTGCAGTCCATGGGGTCACAAAGAGTCAGACAAAAGTGAGCAACTGAACAACAACATCAAATGGAACAGAGCCACTCTAGGAGCAGTGACTAAATCACAAAGTCTATACCTTATAGAACTGATAGCCTAAAGGAAGGAAATAAACTATTTAAAAATAGAAAACAGAAAAAAATAAAGCTGGGTTAGGGAGTGTGGGGTGGGGATTGCTGATTCCAATGTGTCAGGACCAAAGACCCATGTGCAGAGACAACTGATCAGAGACCTGGGGGAGGGGAAGTGAGCTATGCCAGTGTCACAGGGGAAAGGGTTCCAGGTGAAGGCAACAGCAAGTGAAAAGGTCCTGAGGCAGCTGTGTGCTGAGACTGCTCAAGAAACAGCCAGGGAACAAGTGGCTGGAGCTGAGTGAGGAAGGAGAGACAGTAGGTNCTGAAAAGAAAATCTGACAATTTCTATTTGTAAAGATGCCTCTTTGCCTGAATTGTATCTTTTCTTTGAATTCATTCACACTCTTCCTGGTGGGTAAACACAGATAGTGTCTAGTATTTGTTCTTCTGTATATGCCACAGCATTTATAAAGCATTTACCAAGTCATCAAAGATATCTCGTTGGTGCACATGAATAGTAATCAGAGTCTCATATTTAACTCGTTCCACGGAACTCAGGTCCTTGGTTGTCATGTCTATCAACGTGTTCAGTAGCTCCAGGAAAGACTGATTGGTTTTCTGCATGATTTTTTTATCAAACTTGGCATTTCTAAGGGCCTCTTCTGAATCCCGTGTCCATATCATTTGAATTCCTAATAATCCAACCTTATGGAAACAGAAAGGCTTTGTGAGTGTTATGGCATATGAATATATTTAAACAGAAATTACAACAGTTGTGATTATTATGCAAATGTCAAGCCATCCTGTATTATACCAGCTTGACGGGTTGCTTCAAAATCTATGGAAACTCTATGCATATTGTTTACCTGACAATTAAACGTATACAGCCTTGTGACATGGCTACAATTTTTTTCATCTCACTTTAAGTCATACCTCTCGCTCCATAGATTTTAAGTTACTGACATGGAAAGAATATGTCTTCAACCTACTTTCATCAAACCAACAGTTTATACAGTGTAATCACAAAATCTTTATTGATCACATCACTAAGGAAATGTCATTTTCTGTATTTTATTGCTAAAATGTATTTGTCATTTTTCTAGTAAAACACAGGACATTTTTATGATTTATGTACTAAAGGAATTCAGTAGGAAAAAACTATTTTAAATTAAAGAAATTATATTCACTCCCACTCCGTTGCTATCCAGCACATAGGACCGTTGGCACCATCTTTCTAGATTCCATGTANTCGATCACATCACTAAGGAAATGTCATTTTCTGTATTTTATCGCTAAAATGTATTTGTCATTTTTCTAGTAAAACACAGGACATTTTTATGATTTATGTACTAAAGGAATTCAGTAGGAAGAAAGTATTTTAAATTAAAGAAATTATATTCACTCCCACTCCGTTGCTGTCCAGCACATAGGACCGTTGGCACCATCTTTCTAGATTCCATGTATATATGCATTAATATATGATATTTGTCTCTCTCTTTCTGACTTACTTCAGGAGAGGGTGGGTTGCTTTGAGAGAATAGTGTTGAAACATATACAATACCATATGTAACCTATAACTAGTGGGAGTTTGATGTATGATGCAGGGCACCCAAAGCCGGTGCTCTGTGGAAGGAGGGGGTGGGGAGAAAGGAAGGATGGGAGTTCAGGAGGAGGGAACACATGTATGCCTATGGCCGATTCATACTGATATATGGCAAAAATTATCACAATATTGTGAAGTAATTACCCTCCAATTAAAATTTTAAAAAGGAAAATACTTCTTACATATTAAAAAAAGAAAATATACCAATATTTCTATAGCACAAATATATACATCTATAAATATATATGGATAGACATAGATACATAACAGCAACAATCTGTAGTTAAAATCTTTAAACTTATCTATATTTAACAAATTCTTATGAAAATCTCAATATTGTTCTGGAGTTAAATTATAGTCAGTTGTGTCATTTATAATAGACAACAAATAAGATCTAAAATGACGTTTCTGTTAAAAAAAAAAATACTTTCCAATTTCAATATACTGACCTGAGCAGGGAAGGAAGAAAGAAATTCAATCAGTTGGAAACCTGTTTCTTGAATATTTGCTGCTGCCTGGCGAATCACAAGATGTAATGAGGCCTGAGATTCCTCCAGGAGAGAATTAAGCCAAACTTCTACATTGCCCTCTGCCATCACGGGTTTATGCAATTCAACTGTCTCACCCTCTCGAGAGGAAACTGACAGAATGCGATCATAGATCTGTGTTAGAAGCCCAAGAAAAGCTATATTTATATAAAGAATGAATTTCTCCATTGCCCTCTTGTCAGTGTTATCCTTCCTGTAGAAATTTAAGCTATATATTAGAAAATAAAAGGCAAAGTATGATACAAATTCAATTTCAAAACAATTTTTTCAAAAGATAGCCATGAAATCAAAAAGGGAATACTAAATCAATTTCAAATACTCTATGCTTAAGAAGGAAAATTTTGTTTTGTAAGAGAAATATTCAATACAAATGTGATCATCAAAAAGCCTCTAAAGTTTCCCCAGATGAAACGGGACCCTCTGGGAGTCAGCCATCCATACCACCAGCTTATCAAGTTGACCTTAGCAATCACCTGGTCAAAATGATGAATGCAAACATCCCACATGGTGATTCCAACTCTACACTAAACATTATGCTCTTTACAGAGGCTGTTGGTTGCACATAATATATTCTAATGCAAACCCAGCTCCTAGTCTGGTGATATCACTTGCATTTACATGCAGTATGGCATAATAAGAATGTCTGCAGCATTTGGAGTTTAAAACACAGTTCAGGTGGTGCTGCACTCTCCACTGACCATGCCGTGTTGGAAGACAGATATCTGAGACTAAACTTCCTGTCTCCAATTAGTCATTAAAAATCCTGCCTGTCTTACTTTCCCACTCACCTTACCAGCAATTCATGCCAATTAAACAAAATATAGTTGGCTCTCCACATCCACGAGTTCCAAACCCAAGAACCCAAACAACCTCTGATCAACAATATTTGGGAAAAAAAATTCCAGAAAGTTCCAAAAAGCAAAACTTGAATTTGCCACATACTGGCAACTATTTACACAGGGTTTCCATTATGTGGTAAATAATCTAGGGACCATGCATTGTTGTTGTTCAGTCACTTAGCTGTGTCCAGTTCTTTGCGACCCCATGGACTACAGCACACCAGGCTCCTCTGTCCTCCACCATCTCCTAGAGTTTGCTCAAATTCGTGTTCATTGAAGTCACTGATGCTATCTAACTATCTTATCCTCTACTTCCCTCTTTTCTTTTGGCCTCAGTCTTTCCCAGCATCAGGGTCTTTTCCAATGAGTCAGTTTGCATTACATGGCCAAAGAATTTGAGCTTCAGCTTCAGTATCAGTCATTCCAATGAGTATTCAGGAGTTTTTTTTTCCTTTAGGATGGACTGGTTTGGTCTCCTTGCTGTCCAAGAGATTCTCAAGAGTCTTCTCTAACACCATAATTCAAAAATAACAGTTCTTCCATGCTCAGCCTTCTTTATGATCCAACTCGTACATCCATACATGACAACTAGAAAAAACATAGCTTTGCCTATACAGACCTTTGTCAGCAAAGTGATGTCTTTGCTTTTTAACATGCTGTCTAGGTTTGTCATAGCTTTCCTTCCAAGGAGCAATGCATAGGTATATTCAAATACTACTACATTTTATATAAGAGACTTAAGCCTTCGTGAATTGTGGTATTCTCTGGTGTCCTAGAACCAACCCTCTCCACAGTTACCGAGGAACAACTATGATGCCAATTATAAAATAAAGGCAAATGTTTGTTTTGTTTATGTTCTCTGATAAATAGAATATTGTTCCCTTGGGCTCAGATTAGTCTGCATTAATTAAATGCTCCTTAGTTGTCCACAGAAGTTATTGTCCAAGAAGCTGATGAGCCTTGAGTTTCAGGGTTCCTCCTTGCCCAGACCCTTCTAGGTCCTGAATATAAATTTGTATTTATAATCTTATAAGATTTAGGATCCTCAAAACCAGGATCAGCTCCTTGTCATTAGAAACCTTAAGGCAGAAACAGCAACAAGAAAAAAGAAAAAGCAATGCTACTTGTTTTTAAGCAGTAATTGCTATGAACAGAGGCTGAAAATGAGGATGTTTCAATTATCTTCAATGTACAATCAGACAATGAGAAGCTTTGCTCTGGGACCATAACGTCCTGGGGCTAAAGCAGAAGGATTTGAGCAAAACATCAAGCAGAACCTCCCAGGCAATTCAATCCCTTCATTCAACCCATAGATCCAGTAGATCTATAAGAAACATTGATTTTTTTTTAAACCATTCAATCCACACTGTCTCTTCTCACCCTCCACTGATGCCCTTTGTTGTAACAACTCAGCCTTTTCCATCCTGACTTTGCAGTCACTTTCAACACTGATTTCCTTGCTTCCTGTTCCATTCTAACTCCTACCCTGACACAGAAGACCTTTCTGAAACACAAATCAGGCCACTTCTCTGCTGAAAACCTCCCCCGGTTTTTGTCACATTCATGATGAAGTACATACCATAGTATAATGCACTTGGCCCTCTGGAATATGATCCATGCCTCTTTCTCCTCCTTTCCCCTTTGCTCATCAGCCTGTGTTATGGATTCAACTGTGTCCTCCAAAATATATATTGAAGCCTCAAGCCCTAGTAACTGAACAGACCATGCTTGGCATCCACTCAGTCATGTCCAACTCTTTGCGACCCCATGGACTGTAGCCTGCCAGACTCCTCTGTCCATGGAATTCTCCAGGCAAGAAAGAATACTGGAGTGGGTAGCCATTCCCTTCTTCTGAACATCTTCCCAACCCAGGGATCAAACCTGGGCCTCCTGCATTGTAGCATATTATTTACCATCTGAGCCACAAAGGAAGCCCCTAGTACCTGTGAATGAGACTTTATTTGGAAACAGGGTGTTTGCAGATGTACTCAAGATGAGGTCACCTTGGATGGCAGTGGACTCAAATCCAGTAACTGGCATCCTTAGAAGAAGAAGGAGAGCTAGGTGCAGACACACAGAGAGAAAGTCTTATGAAGACAAAGGTGGGGATGGAAGTGGTGTCTCCACACCCAAGGAAAACCAAGGATTGCTGACCACCAGCAAATCTAGGAGACAGGCGGACCCTCCCTCAGAGCTTCCAGTAGGAATCAACCCTGCCAACATCTTAGTTTGGATGTCTAGCCTCCAGAACCATGAGAGAATAATTTTCTGTTGTAATTCATGGAAGCCCTAAGAAAGTAAAAAACTCCTCTCATACTCACATTTCTGACATCCCAGGCTTCCCCTTGCCCTTGCCCTTGCTCTAAGCAGAGGTCAGGGGGGTCCCGTCTCCACCTGCCTGATATGTTTCATTCCCCTTCCAAAAACAAGTTCAAACATCACGTTCTCCTGCAGGAAGCCTTCTGGTATACCCCTTATGTGCAGGTTAGGGCTCCCTGACAGGCATTCCCATGCTTGTGCATCACATGGATACACGCATGCATGCTATGCTCAGTCATGTCCAGCTCTTTGCAGCCCTACAGGCTGTAGCCTGCCAGGTTCCTCTGTCCATGGGATTCTCCAAGCAAGAATAATGGAGTGCATTACAGGAGCTGCCCTGGTGGCTCAGATGGCAAACAATCTGCCTGCAGTACAGTAGACCCAGGTTCACTGCCTGGATCGGGAAGATCCCCTGGAGAAGGGAATAGCAACCCACTCCACTATTCTCACCTGGAGAATCCCTTGGACAAAGGAGCTTGGTGGGCTATAGTCCATGGGGTTGCAAAGAGGCAGACACGACTGAGTGATGAACACATGAGCACAGCAAATCAAAAATATCGACAATTTAATGCCCAAACTTTTCCTGAATGTTGTGCTGCATAAAAATAGCTGCAATATGGGTTGCAATATATTCTTCCTCAGAACACTGTGACTGACATTATGCCAGTGAGAGATTAAAAGACTGGCTTTTAATGGCTTCCAAGAATCCACCTGCCAATGTAGGGGACACAAGAGACAAAGGTTCAATCCCTGGGTCAGGAAGAATCCCTGGAGAAGAAAAGGCAACCCGCTGCAATATTCTTGCCTGGAAAATTCCATGGAAAGAGGGGCCTAGTGGGCTAAAATCCATGGGGTGACAAAGAGTCAGACCTGACTGAGCACACACACACACANCGTGTTCATTGAAGTCACTGATGCTATCTAACTATCTTATCCTCTACTTCCCTCTTTCTTTTGGCCTCAGTCTTTCCCAGCATCAGGGTCTTTTCCAATGAGTCAGTTTGCATTACATGGCCAAAGAATTTGAGCTTCAGCTTCAGTATCAGTCATTCCAATGAATATTCAGGAGTTTTTTTTTCCTTTAGGATGGACTGGTTTGGTCTCCTTGCTGTCCAAGAGATTCTCAAGAGTCTTCTCTAACACCATAATTCAAAAATAACAGTTCTTCCATGCTCAGCCTTCTTTATGATCCAACTCGTACATCCATACATGACAACTAGAAAAAACATAGCTTTGCCTATACAGACCTTTGTCAGCAAAGTGATGTCTTTGCTTTTTAACATGCTGTCTAGGTTTGTCATAGCTTTCCTTCCAAGGAGCAATGCATAGGTATATTCAAATACTACTACATTTTATATAAGAGACTTAAGCCTTCGTGAATTGTGGTATTCTCTGGTGTCCTAGAACCAACCCTCTCCACAGTTACCGAGGAACAACTATGATGCCAATTATAAAATAAAGGCAAATGTTTGTTTTGTTTATGTTCTCTGATAAATGGAATATTGTTCCCTTGGGCTCAGATTAGTCTGCATTAATTAAATGATCCTTAGTTGTCCCCAGAAGTTATTGTCCAAGAAGCTGATGAGCCTTGAGTTTCAGGGTCCGTCCTTGTCCAGACCCTTCTAGGTCCTGAATATAAATTTGTATTTATAATCTTATATGATTTAGGATCCTCAAAACCAGGATCAGCTCCTTGTCATTAGAAACCTTAAGGCAGAAACAGCAACAAGAAAAAAGAAAAAGCAATGCTACTTGTTTTTAAGCAGTAATTGCTATGAACAGAGGCTGAAAATGAGGATGTTTCAATTATCTTCAATGTACAATCAGACAATGAGAAGCTTTGCTCTGGGACCATAACGTCCTGGGGCTAAAGCAGAAGGATTTGAGCAAAACATCAAGCAGAACCTCCCAGGCAATTCAATCCCTTCATTCAACCCATAGATCCAGTAGATCTATAAGAAACATTGATTTTTTTTTAAACCATTCAATCCACACTGTCTCTTCTCACCCTCCACTGATGCCCTTTGTTGTAACAACTCAGCCTTTTCCATCCTGACTTTGCAGTCACTTTCAACACTGATTTCCTTGCTTCCTGTTCCATTCTAACTCCTACCCTGACACAGAAGACCTTTCTGAAACACAAATCAGGCCACTTCTCTGCTGAAAACCTCCCCCGGTTTTTGTCACATTCATGATGAAGTACATACCATAGTATAATGCACTTGGCCCTCTGGAATATGATCCATGCCTCTTTCTCCTCCTTTCCCCTTTGCTCATCAGCCTGTGTTATGGATTCAACTGTGTCCTCCAAAATATATATTGAAGCCTCAAGCCCTAGTAACTGAACAGACCATGCTTGGCATCCACTCAGTCATGTCCAACTCTTTGCGACCCCATGGACTGTAGCCTGCCAGACTCCTCTGTCCATGGAATTCTCCAGGCAAGAAAGAATACTGGAGTGGGTAGCCATTCCCTTCTTCTGAACATCTTCCCAACCCAGGGATCAAACCTGGGCCTCCTGCATTGTAGCATATTATTTACCATCTGAGCCACAAAGGAAGCCCCTAGTACCTGTGAATGAGACTTTATTTGGAAACAGGGTGTTTGCAGATGTACTCAAGATGAGGTCACCTTGGATGGCAGTGGACTCAAATCCAGTAACTGGCATCCTTAGAAGAAGAAGGAGAGCTAGGTGCAGACACACAGAGAGAAAGTCTTATGAAGACAAAGGTGGGGATGGAAGTGGTGTCTCCACACCCAAGGAAAACCAAGGATTGCTGCCCACCAGCAAATCTAGGAGACAGGCGGACCCTCCCTCAGAGCTTCCAGTAGGAATCAACCCTGCCAACATCTTAGTTTGGATGTCTAGCCTCCAGAACCATGAGAGAATAATTTTCTGTTGTAATTCATGGAAGCCCTAAGAAAGTAAAAAACTCCTCTCATACTCACATTTCTGACATCCCAGGCTTCCCCTTGCCCTTGCCCTTGCTCTAAGCAGAGGTCAGGGGGGTCCCGTCTCCACCTGCCTGATATGTTTCATTCCCCTTCCAAAAACAAGTTCAAACATCACGTTCTCCTGCAGGAAGCCTTCTGGTATACCCCTTATGTGCAGGTTAGGGCTCCCTGACAGGCATTCCCATGCTTGTGCATCACATGGATACACGCATGCATGCTATGCTCAGTCATGTCCAGCTCTTTGCAGCCCTACAGGCTGTAGCCTGCCAGGTTCCTCTGTCCATGGGATTCTCCAAGCAAGAATAATGGAGTGCGTTACAGGAGCTGCCCTGGTGGCTCAGATGGCAAACAATCTGCCTGCAGTACAGTAGACCCAGGTTCACTGCCTGGATCGGGAAGATCCCCTGGAGAAGGGAATAGCAACCCACTCCACTATTCTCACCTGGAGAATCCCTTGGACAAAGGAGCTTGGTGGGCTATAGTCCATGGGGTTGCAAAGAGGCAGACACGACTGAGTGATGAACACATGAGCACAGCAAATCAAAAATATCGACAATTTAATGCCCAAACTTCTCCTGAATGTTGTGCTGCATAAAAATAGCTGCAATATGGGTTGCAATATATTCTTCCTCAGAACACTGTGACTGACATTATGCCAGTGAGAGATTAAAAGACTGGCTTTTAATGGCTTCCAAGAATCCACCTGCCAATGTAGGGGACACAAGAGACAAAGGTTCAATCCCTGGGTCAGGAAGAATCCCTGGAGAAGAAAAGGCAACCCGCTGCAATATTCTTGCCTGGAAAATTCCATGGAAAGAGGGGCCTAGTGGGCTAAAATCCATGGGGTGACAAAGAGTCAGACCTGACTGAGCACACACACACACAATGGACTAACTCTACCGCTGCAGGAGCTGCGCTCCGCAGACCCCACCAGAGCACGAGTTCCCTCGGGGTGGCATGTTCCCACCGTTAAGCACAACATCCAGTCTATGGTATTTGCTCAACAGATGTGAACTGCATTCTAGGATGAACAAATAAATAATACTGAGGTTTGTATGAAGCACCATAGAGGAACTGAATATGTTATCCAGCTGGAAGGGTCATTTTTTAGGGAATTTGAGGTGAAGGGGTAAATTAGATAATCTCTTCTAGCAGCTGTGCAAATGTAGTTTTCCTCACATTGAATAACTTCTTTGGGGTGGGGTCTCATGAATGTCGCCATTCTTTAGAGTGTTTGAAGAAAAAAAAAAGAAAGGTTTTCAGTGGAGCATGATGGAAAAACATGGAGGATCATTATATCAAAACTGTCCAAAGCATCATTAAAACAATTAAATCAGGGAATTTCCTGGTGGTCCAGTGGTTAGGATTCAGTGCTTTCACAGCCATGCCCTGGGTTCAGTTCCTAGNAGAAAAGAAAGGTTTTCAATGGAGCATGATGGAAAATCATGGAGGATCATTATATCAAAACTGTCCAAAGCATCATTAAAACAATTAAATCAGGGAATTTCCTGGTGGTCGGATTCAGTGGTTAGGATTCAGTGGTTAGGATTCCAGTGGTTAGGATTCAGTGCTTTCACAGCCATGCCCTGGGTTCAGTTCCTAGTCTGAGAACTCCCAAATGCCATGCAGTGCAGCCATAAAATAAAATAAAATAGATAAGGACATAAATGCTGACTCTTCCCTGGAAGGACTGATGCTGAAGCTGAAGCTCCAATACTCTGGCCACCTGATGTGAAGAACCGACTTATTGGAAAAGACCCTGATGCTGGGGAAGATTGACAGCAGAAGAAGGGGACGACAGAGGATGAGATGGTTGGATGGCATCACCGACTCAATGGACATGAGTTTGAGCAAGCTCCAGGAGGTAGTGAAAGACAGAGGAGCTTGGCATGCTGCAGTCCCTGGGGCCACAAAGAGCAGGACACGATTTATCAACTGAACAACAAAGATAAAATAATCAAACAACTGTGGCAATTCTGTTCAATCAAAGCACTATTTGATAAACAATTATTAACAGCTTTTTTGCTGTGTCAAATTTCTAAACAATTAACTTGACACGTAAAGCCATGAATGCTACATACACAGCATTCTTAATCAGATTTAAATGATTTGTTATTCACATCTATCCTTTAGATATTAAAAATCACAAGGTCTGAACGCAAACACGGCCCAAATGTATCTTTTTACTCATTGGGCAATGCTTAATGGAGAAAGAAGTAATCCTTAATAAACACTATTGGAGAGCTATTTAATAAAGACAGTTGAGATTCCGGGATATGTAAATCACCAGCCAGCAAAGAGAATTAGGCAAACCTTTTCATGGAACTTGACAGTCTTAATGTTGTCAAACACATTCAGTAAATGGGCTTGTATCGTATGCGGGTCTGATGCCTGACCCAGAATCTCCAGGAGAGCGGGGTCCGAGACGAAGAAGAACCGGGGAAAGCAAAGTCGTTTTTTCTCCAAGTATCTAAGTGGGGAAGAAAAGGTAAACTTCGTAAACACACAAAACTAGCCTTTCTAGGAACATTTTAAGACTTTGAGAGAAACTAATTTTCCCACACAATGTTTTTGCTTTGTTCTATTTCCTTTTGTTACTAATTTTGCCAAGTGGGATTCCATATTCTATTGGGAGACTGTGTTTTTTCCAAAACTGATAGAATTTATTCGTTTTTCACAAATATAATGCATATATTTGACTTAACCTGAAAATGTTTGTACTTTGTAGAGGACAGGAAAAATTTACACACAGGGAGCTTTTCTTGGTTTTGTGTTCATTTTATTTGTAAGTGTCATGCTATGTCAGCTAAAGGCTGACAATTCCAGTTCTCCGGATTGTATCTTTTTTTTTTTTTTAGCTTATGCTGGATCTTAGCTTCAGTACACAGGATCTTAGTTGCAGCATGTGGGATCTAGTTCCCCAACCAGGGATCGAACCCAGGCCCCCCGCATTGGGAGCTCAGAGTCTTAACCACTGGACCATCAAGGAAGTCACAGGACTGTATCTTAAAAGAATCCAATGAATCAACCGCTGAAGCAGAAGCAAAATCCAGCTACATGAAGGAAGAGTTTTGACTCTGTTCCCTGCCTCCAGGGGCTACCAAAACCCAGTGAATGTTTTTCGTTCTATCATCACTTTCATTTCTATATTTCACATATTTCTACTTCAGTGATTTTATCATGATTAACCAGAGTGAGAAAATTATTTTTTGCTCTTGGAATTCATCCAGCCTCCACATACATCACTGCGGGTGTGTCTGCATATATTAACAGGTATTAGACTGGGCTCTTGCTTTTATATAATCCTGACTGCTTGTGTATACTACACAGTTCATCTTGTTCTTCAGTTAGCCAGTTCAGTCACTCAGTCGTATCCGAATCTGTGACCGCATGGACCTCAGCAAACCAGGCTTCCTTGTCCTTCACCCACTTCTGNGCTCAGCGTCTTAACCACTGGACCATCAAGGAAGTCACAGGACTGTATTTTAAAAGAATCCAATGAATCAACCGCTGGAGCAGAAGCAAAATCCAGCTACATGAAGGAAGAGTTTTGACTCTGTTCCCTCCCTCCAGGAGCTACCAAAACCCAGTGAATGTTTTTCGTTCTATCATCACTTTCATTTCTATATTTCACATATTTCTACTTCAGTGATTTTATCATGATTAACCAGAGTGAGAAAATTATTTTTTGCTCTTGGAATTCATCCAGCCTCCACATACATCACTGCGGGTGTGTCTGCATATATTAACAGGTATTAGACTGGGCTCTTGCTTTTATATAATCCTGACGGCTTGTGTATACTACACAGTTCATCTTGTTCTTCAGTTAGCCAGTTCAGTCACTCAGTCGTATCCGAATCTGTGACCCCATGGACCTCAGCAAACCAGGCTTCCTTGTCCTTCACCCACTTCTGGAGCTTGCTCAAACTCATGTCCAGTGAGTTGGTGAGGCCATCCAACCACCTCATCCTCTGTCGTCCACTTCTCCTGCCTTCAATCTTTCCCAGCATCAGGGTCTTTTCCAAGGAGTCAGTTCTTTGCATCAGGTGGCCAGAGTATTGGAGCTTCAGCTTCAGTATCAGGCCTTCCAATGAACATTCAGGACTGATCTCCTTTAGGATGGACTGGTTGGATCTCCTTGCAGTCCAAGGGACTTTTGAGAGTCTTCTCCAACACCATAGTTCAAAAGTATTAATTTTTTGGTGCTCAGCTTTCTTTATGGTGCAACTCTCAATCCATACATGACTATTGGAAAAACCATAGCTTTGACTAGACGGACATTTGTCAGCAAAGTAATGTCTCTGCTTTTTAAAATGGTGTCTAGGTTGGTCATATCTTTTCTTCCAAGGAGAAAGCATCTTTTAATTTCATGGCTGCAGTCACCATCCATCTTCTCAGTTCTCTATCTTGTTCTTAGTTGAGTTTAATGAAATAATTTGCTTCTTCATATGTTTATCCAAGAAAGATATCAGAAAAACAGGCATATTCATTTTAAAAACAAGGACTGTGTGAAAATATTTGCAAGATCTTGTCCTAGTGATGGAAGAAGCTGTTAATCTCATAATTTCAACATCAGAGAAATCAATTAATAGTAACTGATTGGAGAGTGGGTAAAGATCCAAATGCTCAGTTTTATCTATGCCACAATGTTGGTCATGAATAAAGCCTAAGCAAAAGGAAATAAGGAATAAAGTCTAAGCAATTGGCTAATCCCATCTAGTTTCTCTGGTCCCTTTCATCTCTAGGATACTAAGAGCCTTCACAAACCCAGTGAACTTACCCTGTAAGGGATTTCTGGCAGATTTCCAACTGGTCCAGCAAGTGTGGTAACAGCTGCCCCATGGTCTCATCTCCAACACAGCACTGAACCACATTAGGCATCTCATGTGCCCGAGTCATAATCTTCACCCAAGATTTATCAATATTGGAAAAGCGCTTGGCTTCCTGTGAGAACAAGGTAAGAAAGCACACTTGGACACATCTGTGACCCCAAGGTTAGAGTGTTTCACACACCTCCCTCTAAGGCTGGACTTCAGCCAGTCTGGATATCTGCATACACTTGAAATGTTAGATGTGCTCTATTTCAATTCTTCCTGTGCCTTTTCCACCATAGCATCCTTCATATATGGATATGAGAGCTGGACCATAAAAGCTGAGCACCAAAAAAATTGATGCTTTTGACTATGGTATTGGAGAAGACTCTCAAGAGTCCCTTGGACTGCAAGGAGATCCAACCAGTCCATCCTAAAGGAAATCAGTCCTGAATATACTGATGCTGAAGCTGAAGCTCCAATACTTTGGCCACCTGATGCGAAGAACTGACTCCTTGGAAAAGACCCTGATGCTGGGAAAGACTGAAGGCTGGAGAAGGGGATGCCAGAGGATGAGATGGTTGGATGGTATCACAGATTCGATGGACATGATTTTGAGCAAGCTCCGGGAGTTGGTGATGGACATGGAAGCCTGAGCATTGAATCATGTATTTAGAAAAATGGACATTTTAAATTTTATAATTAAAATTAATTATAATATAGCCTTAATATTTTGAAATATTTTTGAATAGACTTTTTCTAGGAAAAATGGAAAATGCACAGTTTATTTTGAGAGAGTAGGAATACACTTTCTTTCTTAAAATTTTCTGATTTTTACCAGTGAGCACATATATCAAATATGAGACCAAGAAACTCCACCTAGCTCCTCCAACATTATATGTGAAAGTTTCCATTATTAAGTCCAATTTGAGACTCTTCTTCACCAATGGAGAAGAAAAACATGCCCAAATATAAGTGCAAAAATAAATAC
The DNA here is from genome assembly GCA_006410735.1 of Raphicerus campestris. Classification (NCBI taxonomy): domain Eukaryota; kingdom Metazoa; phylum Chordata; class Mammalia; order Artiodactyla; family Bovidae; genus Raphicerus; species Raphicerus campestris. Next base: position 19,772 of record SJYW01009887.1, on the reverse strand, counting down.
TTAAAATTTTAATGAATGGATATATTTCACTGGTAGCCACACATACATATAAATCTGCTAATAGATCTGTCTTCTATAGTTAAACTGAAAACTAACCAAAGAGAAAGCTAAGGAAACCAAAGTGAACAATCAACATTACCAGGCTTTTAAAACTTTTATTGTTAAAATGTTATAATTTTGCAACCAATTTAAGGTAATTGGATAAGACTTCTTAAAATCTGATAAAAAAAGAAAAAATTTTAATCTCAAAATATACTCCATATGTACCTAATGATATGATTACAATTTGTTGGGAAAAATATACTCAACATCTTGATAAGAGGCCCGTGTTGTTTGGGAGTTGTTCCTAGCAGATTCCCGCCCCTCAATTTTACACTACAGATATAACTGGGTATATTTCACAGTGTGAGTTATTTTAAGCTGTCAGTGATAGAACAAATCATCCTACCATTGTCAAGATAACAACTCTGTAATTCCACAGTGTTCCAATTTCCACCTTCAAATTATCTGAAGAAGTACATCAATTATGCAGGCATTCATTCTTTGATTTTTAACCCTCCATTTCCTATAAAACNAGCATCAGGGTCTTTTCCAAGGAGTCAGTTCTTTGCATCAGGTGGCCAGAGTATTGGAGCTTCAGCTTCAGTATCAGGCCTTCCAATGAACATTCAGGACTGATCTCCTTTAGGATGGACTGGTTGGATCTCCTTGCAGTCCAAGGGACTTTTGAGAGTCTTCTCCAACACCATAGTTCAAAAGTATTAATTTTTTGGTGCTCAGCTTTCTTTATGGTGCAACTCTCAATCCATACATGACTATTGGAAAAACCATAGCTTTGACTAGACGGACATTTGTCAGCAAAGTAATGTCTCTGCTTTTTAAAATGGTGTCTAGGTTGGTCATATCTTTTCTTCCAAGGAGAAAGCATCTTTTAATTTCATGGCTGCAGTCACCATCCATCTTCTCAGTTCTCTATCTTGTTCTTAGTTGAGTTTAATGAAATAATTTGCTTCTTCATATGTTTATCCAAGAAAGATATCAGAAAAACAGGTATATTCATTTTAAAAACAAGGACTGTGTGAAAATATTTGCAAGATCTTGTCCTAGTGATGGAAGAAGCTGTTAATCTCATAATTTCAACATCAGAGAAATCAATTAATAGTAACTGATTGGAGAGTGGGTAAAGATCCAAATGCTCAGTTTTATCTATGCCACAATGTTGGTCATGAATAAAGCCTAAGCAAAAGGAAATAAGGAATAAAGTCTAAGCAATTGGCTAATCCCATCTAGTTTCTCTGGTCCCTTTCATCTCTAGGATACTAAGAGCCTTCACAAACCCAGTGAACTTACCCTGTAAGGGATTTCTGGCAGATTTCCAACTGGTCCAGCAAGTGTGGTAACAGCTGCCCCATGGTCTCATCTCCAACACAGCACTGAACCACATTAGGCATCTCATGTGCCCGAGTCATAATCTTCACCCAAGATTTATCAATATTGGAAAAGCGCTTGGCTTCCTGTGAGAACAAGGTAAGAAAGCACACTTGGACACATCTGTGACCCCAAGGTTAGAGTGTTTCACACACCTCCCTCTAAGGCTGGACTTCAGCCAGTCTGGATATCTGCATACACTTGAAATGTTAGATGTGCTCTATTTCAATTCTTCCTGTGCCTTTTCCACCATAGCATCCTTCATATATGGATATGAGAGCTGGACCATAAAAGCTGAGCACCAAAAAAATTGATGCTTTTGACTATGGTATTGGAGAAGACTCTCAAGAGTCCCTTGGACTGCAAGGAGATCCAACCAGTCCATCCTAAAGGAAATCAGTCCTGAATATACTGATGCTGAAGCTGAAGCTCCAATACTTTGGCCACCTGATGCGAAGAACTGACTCCTTGGAAAAGACCCTGATGCTGGGAAAGACTGAAGGCTGGAGAAGGGGATGCCAGAGGATGAGATGGTTGGATGGTATCACAGATTCGATGGACATGATTTTGAGCAAGCTCCGGGAGTTGGTGATGGACATGGAAGCCTGAGCATTGAATCATGTATTTAGAAAAATGGACATTTTAAATTTTATAATTAAAATTAATTATAATATAGCCTTAATATTTTGAAATATTTTTGAATAGACTTTTTCTAGGAAAAATGGAAAATGCACAGTTTATTTTGAGAGAGTAGGAATACACTTTCTTTCTTAAAATTTTCTGATTTTTACCAGTGAGCACATATATCAAATATGAGACCAAGAAACTCCACCTAGCTCCTCCAACATTATATGTGAAAGTTTCCATTATTAAGTCCAATTTGAGACTCTTCTTCACCAATGGAGAAGAAAAACATGCCCAAATATAAGTGCAAAAATAAATACTTAAAATTTTAATGAATGGATATATTTCACTGGTAGCCACACATACATATAAATCTGCTAATAGATCTGTCTTCTATAGTTAAACTGAAAACTAACCAAAGAGAAAGCTAAGGAAACCAAAGTGAACAATCAACATTACCAGGCTTTTAAAACTTTTATTGTTAAAATGTTATAATTTTGCAACCAATTTAAGGTAATTGGATAAGACTTCTTAAAATCTGATAAAAAAAGAAAAAATTTTAATCTCAAAATATACTCCATATGTACCTAATGATATGATTACAATTTGTTGGGAAAAATATACTCAACATCTTGATAAGAGGCCCGTGTTGTTTGGGAGTTGTTCCTAGCAGATTCCCGCCCCTCAATTTTACACTACAGATATAACTGGGTATATTTCACAGTGTGAGTTATTTTAAGCTGTCAGTGATAGAACAAATCATCCTACCATTGTCAAGATAACAACTCTGTAATTCCACAGTGTTCCAATTTCCACCTTCAAATTATCTGAAGAAGTACATCAATTATGCAGGCATTCATTCTTTGATTTTTAACCCTCCATTTCCTATAAAACNAGAAGTAATCCTTAATAAACACTATTGGAGAGCTATTTAATAAAGACAGTTGAGATTCCGGGATATGTAAATCACCAGCCAGCAAAGAGAATTAGGCAAACCTTTTCATGGAACTTGACAGTCTTAATGTTGTCAAACACATTCAGTAAATGGGCTTGTATCGTATGCGGGTCTGATGCCTGACCCAGAATCTCCAGGAGAGCGGGGTCCGAGACGAAGAAGAACCGGGGAAAGCAAAGTCGTTTTTTCTCCAAGTATCTAAGTGGGGAAGAAAAGGTAAACTTCATAAACACACAAAACTAGCCTTTCTAGGAACATTTTAAGACTTTTTGAGAGAAACTAATTTTCCCACACAATGTTTGCTTTGTTCTGTTTTCTTTTGTTACTAATTTTGCCAAGTGGGATTCCATATTCTATCGGGAGACTGTTTTTTCCAAAACTGATAGAATTTATTCATTTTTCACAAATATAATACATATATTTGACTTAACCTGAAAATGTTTGTACTTTGTAGAGGACAGGAAAAATTTACACACAGGGAGCTTTTCTTGGTTTTGTGTTCATTTTATTTGTAAGTGTCATGCTATGTCAGCTAAAGGCTGACAATTCCAGTTCTCCGGATTGTATCTTTTTTTTTTTTTTAGCTTATGCTGGATCTTAGCTTCAGTACACAGGATCTTAGTTGCAGCATGTGGGATCTAGTTCCCCAACCAGGGATCGAACCCAGGCCCCCCGCATTGGGAGCTCAGAGTCTTAACCACTGGACCATCAAGGAAGTCACAGGACTGTATCTTAAAAGAATCCAATGAATCAACCGCTGAAGCAGAAGCAAAATCCAGCTACATGAAGGAAGAGTTTTGACTCTGTTCCCTGCCTCCAGGGGCTACCAAAACCCAGTGAATGTTTTTCGTTCTATCATCACTTTCATTTCTATATTTCACATATTTCTACTTCAGTGATTTTATCATGATTAACCAGAGTGAGAAAATTATTTTTTGCTCTTGGAATTCATCCAGCCTCCACATACATCACTGCGGGTGTGTCTGCATATATTAACAGGTATTAGACTGGGCTCTTGCTTTTATATAATCCTGACGGCTTGTGTATACTACACAGTTCATCTTGTTCTTCAGTTAGCCAGTTCAGTCACTCAGTCGTATCCGAATCTGTGACCGCATGGACCTCAGCAAACCAGGCTTCCTTGTCCTTCACCCACTTCTGGAGCTTGCTCAAACTCATGTCCAGTGAGTTGGTGAGGCCATCCAACCACCTCATCCTCTGTCGTCCACTTCTCCTGCCTTCAATCTTTCCCAGCATCAGGGTCTTTTCCAAGGAGTCAGTTCTTTGCATCAGGTGGCCAGAGTATTGGAGCTTCAGCTTCAGTATCAGGCCTTCCAATGAACATTCAGGACTGATCTCCTTTAGGATGGACTGGTTGGATCTCCTTGCAGTCCAAGGGACTTTTGAGAGTCTTCTCCAACACCATAGTTCAAAAGTATTAATTTTTTGGTGCTCAGCTTTCTTTATGGTGCAACTCTCAATCCATACATGACTATTGGAAAAACCATAGCTTTGACTAGACGGACATTTGTCAGCAAAGTAATGTCTCTGCTTTTTAAAATGGTGTCTAGGTTGGTCATATCTTTTCTTCCAAGGAGAAAGCATCTTTTAATTTCATGGCTGCAGTCACCATCCATCTTCTCAGTTCTCTATCTTGTTCTTAGTTGAGTTTAATGAAATAATTTGCTTCTTCATATGTTTATCCAAGAAAGATATCAGAAAAACAGGTATATTCATTTTAAAAACAAGGACTGTGTGAAAATATTTGCAAGATCTTGTCCTAGTGATGGAAGAAGCTGTTAATCTCATAATTTCAACATCAGAGAAATCAATTAATAGTAACTGATTGGAGAGTGGGTAAAGATCCAAATGCTCAGTTTTATCTATGCCACAATGTTGGTCATGAATAAAGCCTAAGCAAAAGGAAATAAGGAATAAAGTCTAAGCAATTGGCTAATCCCATCTAGTTTCTCTGGTCCCTTTCATCTCTAGGATACTAAGAGCCTTCACAAACCCAGTGAACTTACCCTGTAAGGGATTTCTGGCAGATTTCCAACTGGTCCAGCAAGTGTGGTAACAGCTGCCCCATGGTCTCATCTCCAACACAGCACTGAACCACATTAGGCATCTCATGTGCCCGAGTCATAATCTTCACCCAAGATTTATCAATATTGGAAAAGCGCTTGGCTTCCTGTGAGAACAAGGTAAGAAAGCACACTTGGACACATCTGTGACCCCAAGGTTAGAGTGTTTCACACACCTCCCTCTAAGGCTGGACTTCAGCCAGTCTGGATATCTGCATACACTTGAAATGTTAGATGTGCTCTATTTCAATTCTTCCTGTGCCTTTTCCACCATAGCATCCTTCATATATGGATATGAGAGCTGGACCATAAAAGCTGAGCACCAAAAAAATTGATGCTTTTGACTATGGTATTGGAGAAGACTCTCAAGAGTCCCTTGGACTGCAAGGAGATCCAACCAGTCCATCCTAAAGGAAATCAGTCCTGAATATACTGATGCTGAAGCTGAAGCTCCAATACTTTGGCCACCTGATGCGAAGAACTGACTCCTTGGAAAAGACCCTGATGCTGGGAAAGACTGAAGGCTAGAGAAGGGGATGCCAGAGGATGAGATGGTTGGATGGTATCACAGATTCGATGGACATGATTTTGAGCAAGCTCCGGGAGTTGGTGATGGACATGGAAGCCTGAGCATTGAATCATGTATTTAGAAAAATGGACATTTTAAATTTTATAATTAAAATTAATTATAATATAGCCTTAATATTTTGAAATATTTTTGAATAGACTTTTTCTAGGAAAAATGGAAAATGCACAGTTTATTTTGAGAGAGTAGGAATACCCTTTCTTTCTTAAAATTTTCTGATTTTTACCAGTGAGCACATATATCAAATATGAGACCAAGAAACTCCACCTAGCTCCTCCAACATTATATGTGAAAGTTTCCATTATTAAGTCCAATTTGAGACTCTTCTTCACCAATGGAGAAGAAAAACATGCCCAAATATAAGTGCAAAAATAAATACTTAAAATTTTAATGAATGGATATATTTCACTGGTAGCCACACATACATATAAATCTGCTAATAGATCTGTCTTCTATAGTTAAACTGAAAACTAACCAAAGAGAAAGCTAAGGAAACCAAAGTGAACAATCAACATTACCAGGCTTTTAAAACTTTTATTGTTAAAATGTTATAATTTTGCAACCAATTTAAGGTAATTGGATAAGACTTCTTAAAATCTGATAAAAAAAGAAAAAATTTTAATCTCAAAATATACTCCATATGTACCTAATGATATGATTACAATTTGTTGGGAAAAATATACTCAACATCTTGATAAGAGGCCCGTGTTGTTTGGGAGTTGTTCCTAGCAGATTCCCGCCCCTCAATTTTACACTACAGATATAACTGGGTATATTTCACAGTGTGAGTTATTTTAAGCTGTCAGTGATAGAACAAATCATCCTACCATTGTCAAGATAACAAGTCTGTAATTCCACAGTGTTCCAATTTCCACCTTCAAATTATCTGAAGAAGTACATCAATTATGCAGGCATTCATTCTTTGATTTTTAACCCTCCATTTCCTATAAAACTTCACAATTTTAAAGCATTCTTATTCTTATTTCCTTGCCCCTCTCTTCCACAATTTCTCTCTCTCTCTGGGGCTGGTGCACGGGATGATCCAGAGAGATGATATGGGGTGGGAGGTGGGAGGGGGCTTCGGCATTGGGAGATCGTGTACACCTGTAGCTGATTCATGTCAATGTATGGCAAAACCAATACAGCATTGTAACGTAGAATAAAGTTGTATTTTAAAATAAAAAGAATAGTTTGACAACAACAACAAAAAGATTAGAGAAGGAGTGGTTCAATAGAGGTAGAAATATTTTTGCATTTTTAAAGGGATAATGAGCTATTAGTTCTCGAAGGTAAAAACCTAACAAAATCACAGAGAAATTTCTAAGACCTTGGGAAGTTGCTTGGCAATGTCTCCTCCCACAAAGACGGCTTCTAGGTAGATCCACAAGTTTTGCACCATCATCCAGCTCTCGATTATGTCTGCTGAGTTGGAAAGGTGCTGTACCCACTTCTGAATCTGGGCTTTGAATGGCATATTGTACCTAAGGTGAGAAACACATTAAGAATTTGGGGATATGGTATATTTCATGTTTGTTGTTTTCAAACTAAAGAGGTTTTTAAAAATCCTGATTTTCACGTTTTTCATTACAACTTTGATTATGTTTCTGCTTTTTAAATGATGCTACCATATTTGGGTAGGATATAAGATTAATATAAGTAGAATTCTATTATATTTAAATTACTACCCACT
>SJYW01009887.1:0-11162 GCA_006410735.1 Raphicerus campestris | reverse complement strand
TCTGTAATTCCACAGTGTTCCAATTTCCACCTTCAAATTATCTGAAGAAGTACATCAATTATGCAGGCATTCATTCTTTGATTTTTAACCCTCCATTTCCTATAAAACGTCACGATTTTAAAGCATTCTTATTCTTATTTCCTTGCCCCTCTCTTCCACAATTTCTCTCTCTCTCTGGGGCTGGTGCACGGGATGATCCAGAGAGATGATATGGGGTGGGAGGTGGGAGGGGGCTTCGGCATTGGGAGATCGTGTACACCTGTAGCTGATTCATGTCAATGTATGGCAAAACCAATACAGTATTGTAACGTAGAATAAAGTTGTATTTTAAAATAAAAAGAATAGTTTGACAACAACAACAAAAAGATTAGAGAAGGAGTGGTTCAATAGAGGTAGAAATATTTTTGCATTTTTAAAGGGATAATGAGCTATTAGTTCTCGAAGGTAAAAACCTAACAAAATCACAGAGAAATTTCTAAGACCTTGGGAAGTTGCTTGGCAATGTCTCCTCCCACAAAGACGGCTTCTAGGTAGATCCACAAGTTTTGCACCATCATCCAGCTCTCGATTATGTCTGCTGAGTTGGAAAGGTGTTGTACCCACTTTTGAATCTGGGCTTTGAATGGCATATTGTACCTAAGGTGAGAAACACATTAAGAATTTGGGGATATGGGGTATTTCATGTTTGTTGTTTTCAAACTAAAAAGATTTTTTAAAATCCTGATTTTCACGTTTTTCATTACAACTTTGATTATGTTTCTGCTTTTTAAATGATGCTACCATATTTGGGTAGGATATAAGATTAATATAAGTAGAATTCTATTATATTTAAATTACTACCCACTCCAGTACTCTTGCCTGGGGAATCCCATGGAGGGAGAAGCCTGGTAGGCTACAGTCCATGGGGTTGCAAAGAGTCAGACACGACTGAGCGACTTTACTTACTTACTTACTTGCTTAATGACATTATTCAGGATGCTTTTACTCATTTTTTCTGCACTTGATAAAATATTCTCAGAGAAAAGTTAACATGTCTCACTGTGATTGTATGTTTTTCTTTTCCCTTATATTTCTTCTGATTTTTGCTTTATGCATCTTTGTTTCTTTGTTGTTAGGAGTCTGATGGCTTATTCTATCTTCGTAGGGAATTGCACCTTTTATCATGAAAGATATTCATCTGTGTTTCATTTAAAACTAAATAAACTTAAAATAATTTTTAAAAATAAAGCTATGGTTTTCATATGAAAAATATTAAAAATAAGTAAATAAATAATGCTACTGAATGCTTAATTCATCACTCCATGCTGGGCATTGTTAAACTGACTTTTCCCCCTTTTGATTCAGAGCATAGAGGGGTGCCCTGCAGTAGGAAATGGCAACCCACTCCAGTATTCTTGCCTGGAGAATCCCATGGACAGAGGAGCCTGGTGGGCTACAGGCCAAGGAGTCACAAAGAGTAGGACATGGCTGAGCAACACACAAATACACAGAGAGGTGGGAGACGTGCCATCTAAGAAGCAGATCAGATGTTAGACTGGACTCCACTCATTCTAGTCTTTGCTGCTGCGGTCAAGGGAATAACTTTCTCTCTGCTGAACTCCTGCACCTTTTCCATGGGGTCTCTGGTTTTTCACGCAATATGGAACCATTACGGAATCATTGGAAGGGACCAAACAACTAATTCAGTTTTCTAGTATGATACTGTCTGGACTCTCTCTTTAGCCTGCCCTCTTCTGGGCCTCTTTCCAACTTCCCATCCACTCCTGTCTACCTCACTCATGTCTGTGTGTCCACATATATTTNAGTTTTCTAGTATGATACTGTCTGGACTCTCTCTTTAGCCTGCCCTCTTCTGGGCCTCTTTCCAACTTCCCATCCACTCCTGTCTACCTCACTCACGTCTGTGTGTCCACATATATTTGAGGATTTCTTCATGTCCACACATGACCACCACTTCTCTGCTTCTTTCATAGTTAATCTATCTTCCCATTTTCCTCCTGAGGCAGAAATTGATGGTGGTCTTCCAAAGTCTTTTATCTTTTTCTCCTTCTTCTTTAGATATACAACCCCATTTTTACCTACACTCACAGGTGCCCAGTTAAAATACTGAATTTCCCAGCCTCCTTTGCAGCAATGTACATTGTGAGATTAAGTTCCACTTCAATATTTCTCAACTCGAGCTGCATATTCTAATTATCTGATAAACATGAGAAACTACCAATGTCTGTCTAGATCCCACCCCCAGGAACTCTGATTAAATCAGTTTGGGATGCAATACTGAGAGGGTAACAGGCAGGAAGGCCAGGGGTCTCCAAATGGAGGAAATAGCCTGCAAGTGTCAGACATTTTATCTCTCTTAAGTAGCAGGAGTAAACAAACTAGTGATATTTTTTCCTTCTCCATACAAATTTAAAAGGAGGTTTCTGTGTTGCCATAATAACACCTGGTTTCACTTGAAGTTAACCATTGCCTTTTTCTTATGGAAATGTTTATCTTAAGCTATGCTAATGTACTATGCATTTACCCCAAACTCTGTCGGTTAGCCTTTTGGGCACAGAACCTACTTGATAAACAAGTATGTTGTACTCCAATATTGTTCCTCTAATCTATGTAAATAACACTATTTGTATGGTGCTCTGCCCTTCTTCAAGATTTAAGTTAATCCTTTTATGGCCCAAGATGAACCATTTGGAGCCAAGATTATCCCAAAATACATCCTATGGGTGAGGGGCCTGGTGCCATTCTAAGTTTTGAGACATTCCTTTTTTTCATTAACAGACTGCTGATGACTATATAACATCCAGCTAAAGACTAGCAGGGGGGTACTCTTTCTGCCCCCTTCTGATGCCTATGTCAGACGCTTTCTCAATCTCCTTTATACTTTAATAAAACTTTGTTACACAAAAGCTCTGAGCGATCAAGCCTCATCTCTGGCCCCGGATCGAATTCTTCTCCTTCTGGGGCCAAGAATCCTGGTGTTGTAATTCAACAACAACCTTTCAATACAAGCACTGGGTTTTGTGTTGTTGTTTTTTTTAAGTTCCCTAGAGGATAAGATGGTTGGATGACATCACCTATTCGATGGACATGAGCAACTCCGGGAGGTGGTGAAGGACAGGGAAGCTTGGTGTGCTGCAGTCCACGGGGTCCCAAAGAGTCAGACATGACTGAGTGAGTGAACAACAAGCTATGGCTAGTGTGTAGCCAAATCTGGAAACCATTTTTCCAGATGAGAAGTGAGCAGCAGCACTGAATGTAAAGAATAGACGGACGAGAAGCGCTACACCTGGAAAACAGAGTGAGTCGCACAGTGCCTGGGTCCCCAGGGATGTGGTAGAGCCCACACTCCCACGTGAGCCATTGACCTTGGGACTCTTTGCACGTGAGAAAGATACAAACCTCAGTCTTGTTTAAGCAATGTTGCATATGGCGCTTCTGTTATTTGCAGACAATCCTAATCCTAAATGATTGTACTTCCTTTCATTGCTTTTCCTCTTCTCTTTCCTCTCTGTTTATTGTTCTCTCTAGTCCAACATTAAACGGACTTGAAGTCATCTCAACTATTAGTCATATTAGTGAATAAAATTTTCATTTCCATATTCTTATGTGCTAAACAGATTGCTTTAATATTCTACACATCTTTCTGGGGGGTTTATTCATGCTTTTCACAAGAATATAGGTCTAGCGCAACAGAGATATTTGTTCCACTCACTGTCCTTCCTATCCAATGCACCCAGAAGACCATATGGCACGTGGTGGTGGTGATGGTTTACTCACTAAGTCATATCCAACTCTTGTGCAACCCCAGGGATGGTAGCCTGTGAGGTTCCTCTGTCCGTGGAATTTCCCAGGCAAGAATACCAGAGTGGGTTGCATTTCATTCTTCAGGGAATCTTTCCCAACCCAGGGATCAAACTCGAGTCTCTTGTATTGCATGTGGATCCTTTACCACTGAGCCTCCAGGGAAGCCCATGGCACAGGAAAGGTGTTCCCTAGATGTCTGTTGAACACATGTTCCTCACACAACTCTGTCTGTAGGTTCAGTGCCATCGGTAAGAAAAGGTTACCCATTCCTAACACTATGTTTCCTTGAGGTATACGTGCACTTTTTCTACTTCCATAGGGTATGTTATATTCCAACTGTCCTTAATTCTGGTTGGGTGTAAACAGTAACCAAATTCATTTTTAAAAATCACCAAATTCTAATTAATCAATTGGCCAAAAAGTCCGTTAAGGTTTGTCCATTAAGGTTTTTCCATATTGGCCAACCCAACAGTGCAGACTCAAGGTTACCAATGGTCTAAATCTCTAAAACCTAACTTTATACTCTCTATTATTCATTTCAAACACTTACACAATCACCCTATATTTGAGAAAATCCTGGTGAACAAAGAAATTATTTCAAACAGAGCAAGAGGAAGCACTGAACCAAAGAAATCTCAATTTGTTAGTCTCTGGGCCACATGTCCAAAGTATGGCAGCTTTCTCTACTGTTGTTGTCGAATAGAAATATTAGGTTGGTATTGGTCTCTGCTGTTTTCCTTCTCTTTATGATTCACATTCATTCTCCATCTTAATCCATCACCTCATTAAAGCATGTATACAACTAATAGTTTCTAGTCCATAGATGTTGATGAAAAGGTTTCTGAAGTGAAATAATTATTCTAAAATTCAGAATAACTTTCCCTCTGGAATCCAGAGCCTGTCGAGCTGTCAGCTGTGCAATGAGGCTTGTCAGCAGCAAAGCTGAAATACTCTGCAAAATCCAAGTGGCTAATTACATGTTGCGTTATTTTGCCCAATTGAGGGTCTCCAACACATCCCCCAAAGAGAGGATAATGAAATAAAACAGTATTATCCATGCTGTGCCAAGGGCTAAAATTAAAACAAGTACTTTTGATGTTGAATAAATTAAACAGGGAGTACTGTTGTGTTTCTTAATTAATCTCCCTTGAAGTGTTTGGTATTACAGTTCTCAAATCTCAGGGGAAAGATTGTCCTACCTGTTGCTCAGGAGGGAACCCAGTAACATCAAGCTGTCTTCCATGTTGGCGATGATTTCTGACGCACTGTCTCCTCTCAGGAGGAGCTCTCCGCGGGCTTTAAAGCTGCCAAATGTGAATGTTCTGTTGTCCCATTCGTTAATCACTTGCTTCAGCTTTTGTTCAATGTCCCTCTCTTTCACAGCACAGATACAGATGTCCTATTAAAAATAAAAGCTCTCATTTAATCACACGAAAGTCACACATCCTTCTTGAATAGTCAATTCAGCAGAGACCCTGTCTTCACTCCTTCTTTTATATGCATCTATAAATACTTATCGGAGAAGGCAATGGCACCCCACTCCAGTACTCTTGCCTGGAAAATCCCATGGGTGGAGTAGCCTGGTAGGCTGCAGTCTATGTGGTCGCGAAGAGTCGGACACGACTGAGTGACTTCACTTTCACTTTTCACTTTCATGCCTTGGAGAAGGAAATGGCAACCCACTCCAGTGTTCTTGCCTGGAGAATCCCAGGGATGGGGGAACCTGGTGGGCTGCACTTCATGGGGTCGCACAGAGTCGGACATGACTAAAGCAACTTAGCAGCAGCAGCAGCATAAATACTTAAATATTTCCAGATCCAGACTATAGTATGTCTTCTCCCACATGATGTAGCAGTTCAGATGCCTGATTTTCACCCAAGCGAGCCCAGTTCGACTCCCGGTGTGGAAAAAAAGACCTCCTGGGGCTTCCAGGTGGCGCTAGTGGTTAAGAATCCGCCTACCAATGCAGGAGACATAAGAGATGGGGATTCAATCTCTGGGTAGGAAAGATGCTCTGGAGGAGGAAATAGTATCCCTCTCCAGCATTCTTGCCAGGAAAATCCCAAGGACAGAGGAGCCTGGTGGGCAACAGTCCATGACGTCGCAAAGAGTCAGACACGAATGAGCGACCAAGCACAGCACATAACAGAGTGTCTACAGATATATATAAAGATTTATCCTAATTTGTAAAAGTTTCCACCAAACTATTCCAGAAAGAAAGATGACAGAAAAGATGTGCAGAAGTGAAATACTATTCAGCCATGAGAAAAAAGGCAATCCTGCCATTTGTGACAACATGGATGGACCATGAGGGCATTGGGTGAAATGAGACAAGTCAGACAGAAAAAATCAAATATGTAGGATAGTCCTTATATGTGGAATCTTTTTAAAACAAAAATGAAAGAAAGAAAAAAACCCTGAAAGAAAAGAAAGTGAAATGGTAGTTACCAGGGGCTGAAGGAATGGGAATGTAAAGATGTTCTGTCTTTCTGCAAATAGTAGATAAATAAGTCCTAGAGATCTAATACACAGTTCAGTGATTACAGACAACAGAACTGTATTCTAAACATCAAATTTCCTAAAAGACTAGATCTAAATTGTTCCCACCAGTAGAAGAAATGATAATTGAGGTGTTAGCTAATATATTGAAGATTATATTGCAATATAAATGTATCAAATCATTATTCTTAAATTTACACAACGTCAAATGTCAATTATATCTCAATAAAAATTGAGATTAAAAAGAAATGCAATAACATTTTAATTATACAGCTTTAATCAAAGACTCAAAATTTAACATGTCTCTCCTGAAACTACCACAACATTGTTAATCAACTAAATCTCAATACAAAATAAAAACTTTAAAGTTTGGGGGAAAAAATTTAATGTGTCTCTGATTTAACTCTAAAGTTGAATCAACGAAGTATGAGACGAAAGAATCAACAGAAACCTGCCATCTTCCTAGTTCTCGGGTCACTTTCCCCGTCTTCTCTGCAGCCTTATCTTCTCCTGGACCGTTAGTCAAACTCCTCCTTGCCGACTCCCCACCTCACACTGCACTCCCTGTCTGGATGAGTTCTTCCATGGTAGCCAGCAACCATCTGTATCTCCAGGAAATCCCACGTCCATTTGCCTACTGGGCTCCTCTGCTTAGGTGCATCAAGGGAACCCAAAACACAATCTGTGAATATCAAACTGATGCCCAAATCAAGCTCATGGTCTTTGCACCTTATCATTCTACCTGATTCCCTTTCAGTTTTCCCCATCTCAGGCATAAGCACCATCATTCATCTAGATCTCTCAGCAAGAAATCTAGGGTTCATTCTTAGCCCCTCCTGTTTCCTTACCACATTCCCTCCATCATCAAATTCTATCCAGTTTTACCTCCTAATGACCTCCTCAATCTTTTCTCCTCTACTCCAGCTTCACTCCCTGCCCCCCTCAGCTGATGCATCATCTCTTGCTTGGGATATTCGTATAAGCTCCCAGTAAGTTTTCCTAGGATTGCCCCTTGACATCTTCCAATCCTTTCTCCTCACAGCTACCAGAGTGATCTTTACAAAATTCAAATTTAACAACACCATCCCCTAATTGAAATATATCTCCCAGAGGGCTGGCAATTGCTCCCAAGATTGAAGTCAATGGCAAGTTCTAGCCCTCCTCCACCTCCCCATCTTCAGCTGTCTCTTCTGTCCCCCACCTTCACACCTCAGCCACCCTGGCCTTTCAGTCCCCTATACCTACACCTCAGGCCCTTCACACCTGCTCTTCCATCTGCCCAACACTGCCTTCTCTGCACTTTCCAAGCCCCTCACCCCCTCACCACACAAGCACACCCCCTTCACCCAGAAGTCATGCCCATGCACCCCAGTCTTCTTGATTTTCATCAGCCTCCCTCCACCAACACATAGGTCCACCCCATTATTAGAGGCTCTCATACAGCAGCACACTTCATTTACTGAAGCTTGAACCTACACTTTCATTTGTACAATTATTTAATGATACAAATTTTTAATGGCCTAAGAAGGCAGAAATGCATCCTGCTGTCCCCAGCACTTATGTACCACATAAACATTTGTTGAAGAAGTAAAAGCTAACTCTCAGGAAAAGAGTTTTGATTGTCCTAGCCTGATTCCCTTCTCCAACCATCCATAAGGTAGGAAAACAATCTAATAAATCCCCTGGGACCTTCCAGTCTCCCATGACATCGTATCCTCTATCATCGTACCTCTATTTCCTCTTTGTATTTCAGAAGAGGTGCTTCCATGATATTTCTTAACTTGAAAGTTTCATTCCCCACATCCAGACGGTGCCCAGTGACAGTCATTATCCTTTCCCAGTGCCGCTCCATCATGGCCTTACTGGCCATGTGCTCCAGCAGTGGGCAACACTCACTGAAGTCATCAATGGTCTTCTTCAGATCCAGAAAAGCCTGCCAGTCCTTCAAGGCTCGAGGCAGCTTCCGACACCTGCGAAGAAAAGCCAGCGTGAAAGGTCAGTTGAATATAAACCTGGATGTCTCTAGTCCCAGACTGTCTGCTAGCATTTCTATCAAAAATGGTCACCCAGAACAACCACCACATTTTTAAATCTCATGACTCAGAGGATAACTATAAGATTTACATTACAGAAAACACCTCCTCCCAATTAGGACTAATATTTTCTTTTCAATTCCTTCATAAAAATTAGGTAAGAAGCATTATTTTAAAGAAGATGCTTCTCAATTCAGTTCTCCAGACACATATTGAGACCCTACAAAGTACAAAGCACAGCAGAATGTACCAGTTTATCAACTGAAAATTACAACCAATAACCCTCCATTTTCTTTAGGTTCAGTACTTAAAGGCTGTAGAAAAATCAAAGGGCTCTTGCTTTTACTCCAAATAAATCATCTAACATAAACTTCAAATGTTTGGTAAGTGTAATATAAATAGCAATCAGCTCTAAGCTGCAGAAAAGCCCCTGGAAATATTCATCTGGGTTTAAAGGATGTACTTGTCTCACCAGGTACACACAGGGGTAATTAATAAATAGTGTTTGACAAGGGTGATGTCAACAGACAATAGCAATGAAGCACAATGGGCACTTGAAATATCTGGGTGAAAAGAGAACCCAACAACCTATCAAAGAAGAAAGCATTTGAGGTTCAATAGATCTGGGCATGCTAAACATTAATTTCTCACCTGTTCTGGAACTCTAAAAGTTCACTGTTGATTTTTTCAATATTTACTTCTGACCACAGGATATCGTGATAGCTATTTACAGTGTCTATGACACTGTTGTACAGAGTGTATATTTTCTGAAGAAGATTTAGTTGCTTCTTGATTTCGAGAAGCTTAGGATACTGCGTGACCGGCAGACCAAAAAGTTCCTCTCCTCCAGTATAGGTGATATATTTCCGATAGATATTATCAAATTGATTCTAATAAAGATATAAGTGAAAACTCATTAGAATGGTTTACAGAATGCAAATGAAAAGAAGACTGACCAATAAGCAAACATGCATGATCTCTGATTCCATGTAAATGAGAATACTGAAAGAGTACCATTAATTACCTGGGAATCAATTCTAATTATAACCATAGCAAATCACAGTTTTTAAAAGGTAAGTAAGTATATACTGTATTCCACAATGAGCCTCTCTATATTAAGGGGGTGGGAGAACATGTGTTTAAAATGCATTGAGTTCTTTCAGCCACCTTGGACCCTGTGGAGGCCTGCTGGGAACAGGGCCTCTAAAACAACAAATATGTCTGGCAGGCTGTGGGGCAACTCCATTTTTGCTGGCTATAAGCAGGGTCTACAGAACCAGAGGGAGCACATAGCTCTCCTGAAAACTGAAGGTGTGTGTGCTCAAGATGAAACTGAATTCTACAAAGGCAAGGGATGTGCACAAAGCAATGAACACACAGTAACTCCTGGCGGAAAACCTCACAAGACCAGAGTAATCGGAGGAAAGATAATTTGAAAGTGGCTCAGTCACGTCCAACTCTTTGCAACCCCATGGACTATGCAGTCCATGGAATTTTCCAGGCCAGAATACTGAAGTGGGTAGCCTTTCCCTTCTTTAGGGAATCTTCCCAACCCAGGGGTCAAACCCAGGTCTCCTGCATTGCAGGTGAATTTACCAGCTGAGCCACAAGGGAAGCCCAAGAATACTAGAGTGGGTAGCCTATCTCTTCTCCAGTGGATCTTCTCGACCCAGGAGTCAAACCAGGGTCTCCTGCATTGCAGGCAGATTCTTCACCAACTGAGCTATCAGCGAAGCCCAACCATAACTCACGTTCATGGAAACAGTTGTGTGGTTCATGCCAAATTATGAAGCAACCTTCCTGCTAAGGCCACTGGATACAGAATCCATGTGATGCTGTACCCTTTGAGGATTTAAACTTGCTGAAAAGTAAATTTTAAAAGTGTGGAAATAAAACACATTGAGGTTTTGGTTGTATAGGAGGTCAAAGAAACTAAAAAGATTACCTGAAACATGATAAGTCTATCGCTGGCTTCCTGGGGTTTCAGGCCACTAGCCATTGGACCATTCTGAAACAAACAATTTAAAAAGATAAGATAAAATGAAGTATTTGCATACAAATTTCATAAGCTCAATGTATTTAAATATCAAATTTTGTTTTCACTTATAGGATAGGAAATGTAGCTTTTGATTTGTAAAAAAAAAAAAAAAGGACTCAGAAAAGTGAGTCATTTGGAAATATTTTCAAGGCCAAAAAAAGCCAAGTTAATGTCAGAACTTTCATATGTCAAGAAATTTTGAAAATTAAAAATACAGAGAGGGTGGGATGATTTGGGAGAATGGCATTGAAACGTGTAATATCATATATGAAACGAATCACCAGTCCAGGTTCGATGCAGGATACAGGATGCTTGGGGCTGGAGCACTGGGATGACCCAGAGAGATGGTATGGGAAGGGAGGTGGGAGGGGGGTTCAGGATGGAGAACACGTGTATACCCGTGGCAGATTCATGTTGGTGTATGGCAAAACCAATACAAATTGTAAAGTAATTACCCTCCAATTAAAATAAATAAATTTATATTTTAAAAAATAAAAATACATGGTATTCATCTCCTAGGCGACACAGACAAAGAAGGGTCAATAATTGTAAGAAGCACAGGGTCTCGTTTGAACTAAAGCACTAATGCCACACAACCTACAGAATTCACCACTCTAATGCCTATGTCTAAAGTGACTTGTACTATTAACATTCTAATCAGGTTTTCCTACATTAGGCCACCTTAAAAAAGCTGGATGTCTGTGCTTCCCAACCATGAAGTTGGTGCATGAATCCAGTCTCCTAACTTCATTCATTTTGGTGTGTTACTGATTAATAGATAAATATTT
>SJYW01009884.1:0-10281 GCA_006410735.1 Raphicerus campestris | reverse complement strand
TAGACGGCAGCCCACCAGGCTCCCCTGTCCCTGGGATTCTCCAGGCAAGAACACTGGAGTGGGTTGCCATTTCCTTCAACAATGTGTGAAAGTGAAAAGTAAAAGTGAAATCGCTTAGTCGTGTCCGACTCTTAGCGACCTCATGGACTGCAGTCTACCAGCTCCTTGGTCCATGGGATTTTCCAGGCAAGAGTACTGGGGTGGGGTGCCATTGCCTTCTCCAGCAATTGCTACTTCCCTAATAATTTAGCATCATCTATCCCTCCCCCGACTTTCACTTACTTACTTGATACCTAGTTAAATTCTTTCCATGAAATTACTAATATTGAATTTGCTATTTCAAACATTTGGTGAGGAATGCTGCATTTTTGGAGGAGTGACTTGAGGGTGAGAGAGACAAACAAAGAGTGGCAAGCAACATGAGCAGTTTTTTGTTTTTCCTTGGGTGTGGCATATGAGGATCTTAGTTCCTTACCTAGAAGTTGAACCTGTGCCCCCTGCTTTGGGAGGTTATAGTGTTAACCACTGGACCACCAGGGAAGAACCTGTCAGCAAAGTCCCTGCCAGCAGTTTTGAAGGAGGCATTTTTCACACTGTGTTGCCAAAACTATCTATGGGACTCTTGGTGTTCTCCTTTGTTCAGACTGCCAAGAATCCTAGAGTCTCAGACATTAGTGAGGGAGATCTACAACTTGGAATCTCAAGGATATTCCTACAGCCTAAAGACTATTAACAGTCATGGAAAGGCAAATGGATTTTTTGTTTGTTTTGTTTTTTTGAATAGTTGCCATGAAAGAACAAATTCTGGTTTTTCCTTACTTTTCCCCTTCAAATAAAACAACAAAAGAAACAACTTTGAAGGTCATTTTTATTGCTTCAGTCTTCAGTGGAATTCAAGGCGTCTTCAGGGAACATAAGAGGAGTGACATCTGATCTCCAGGTCAAAGGAAGGCAAGGGCACACCTGTATGTTTTCATGGTTCCTTTTTGGGGGGAAAAAGCTTTCAGGTTCTTGTATGAGTATTGACAGGTTGTTATGAATGATTTNACAACAAAAGAAACAACTTTGAAGGTCATTTTTATTGCTTCAGTCTTCAGTGGAATTCAAGGCGTCTTCAGGGAACATAAGGAGTGACATCTGATCTCCAGGTCAAAGGAAGGCAAGGGCACACCTGTATGTTTTCATGGTTCCTTTTTTGGGGGGAAAAAGCTTTCAGGTTCTTGTATGAGTATTGACAGGTTGTTATGAATGATTTTGCAGCAGCAGAGCATGGGTACAAACCAGGCTGTTCTGGATCAAATAGCTGCTTGCCTTCTCAGACATTGCCAGCATTTTTTTCTGCTTGCTCACCTCCCTTGGTGACTTGTTCTTGCAAATATGATCCTGAATGATATATCTGAGCTTGCTCTCTTATCTGAGAGCAGGAAGCTGAGCAAGTGACGGAGGCACCTGCTGCTCTTTACTTAACAGAGATTAAGGAGGAGACTGCCACAGTCTCTTGGATGTCCTATGGAAGTTAGAAAACGTATTCTGGAGAGGCTGAAAGGAGACCAGGAGATATGGTGCTCATGTTCGCTTCCACAGAACCCGACCCTTGGAAAAAGAAACACACCGTGGCAATAGATCTTCCCTAAATAGGACAGAAGCGATTAAAGGTGAGTTTTCTTTCTTGTTCATTTTTCCTTCCTCTTAGACTTCCATAAGTTATTCTTTAAGTAGATACAATCATGCATCAAAGGAGATTGTGATCAGGGAAAAGAGTTATTGCTGGAAGGATATGTCACATTTTGTTTCTCTTTCTCACCTTTTAGTTTTTCCCCCTCTATAGTATCTGGTTTTCTTTGGTACTAAGTATCCTAGTGATTCAAATAGACATATAAATAGTCATACTTTTTCATATTCTTTTTCATTATGTTTTATCACAGGATATTGAATATAGTTCCCTGTACTGTATAGTAGGACCTTGTTTATTTTTTTACATAGCAGTTTTTAAGCACCCTGTATTGTATTTAAAATGTAACTGTGGTGGAGGAACAAGAATCAAGCTTACAGACACAGACACACAGACACACACACGGGGACAAGGGAATATGGACAAGTCCCAGATTTGCTTTTTGTGTGATATTTGGCAAGTTTTTTAGCTTCTATTTTCCTCTCTATAAAAGAGGCCTAATAATACTGTGTTTTAAGCATCCTGTGAAGATCCAAGGGGACAATGTAAAGAAATATTTCTGACTCATAGAAAGCACTCATTAAATACTGATATGCTCTGTGTGTCTCTGTGTGTGGATGGTTTAGTCTCAAAGTTATGTCTGACTCTTGCGATCCCATGGACTGTAGCCTACCAGGCTCCTCTGTCCGTGGAATTCTCCAGGCAAGAATCCTGGAGTGGGCTGCCATTCCCTTCTCCATGTGTATGGATACATTTCATTCATTTATTTTTGGCCTCACTGTGCAGCATGTGGGATATTAGTTCTACAACCAGGGATTGAACCTGCACTCACTGCCTTTGAAGCGTGAAGTCTTAACTACTGGACCACCAGGAAAATCCCTGGATAGATGATACATCTGAGTCAACTGAGAGTTACCTATATGAATGACTATAATGTATTTTTGGAATTATGTTCAATTTTTTGTACTTGTTTAAGAACATTTTCATTAAAGCATGGCTAGATGCTATATCTAGAGAAGGCAATGACAACCCACTCCAGTACTCTTGCCTGGAAAATCTCATGGACAAAGGAGCCTGGTAGGCTGCAGTCCATGGGGTCGCTAAGAGTCAGGCACGACTGAGCAACTTTACTTTTACTTTTCACTTTAATGCATTGGAGAAGGAAATGGCAACCCACGCCAGTGTTCTTGCCTGGAGAATCCCAGGGACGGGGGAGCCAGGTGGGCTGCCGTCTATGGGGTCGCACAGAGTCGGACACGACTGAAGTGACTTAGCAGCAGCAGCAGCAGATGCTATATCTAACCAGTGAATTATATGTGGTGAAAGCATCTAAAATATGAACTGTCAAATAAGACCAAGAAGTGAACTTTATCTTTTAAAAGAACTTTGGATTTCTAGAACTGAAGGTGAGAATGTGAACTTCCTGTCTTTTCTGTCTAGACCAATCAAACTCTGTCCTCCAGATAAAAGCTATTTTAGACACAGGGTGGTAAGGTGTAGGCGGAAGTCCTCTCTTTCTTGAAATAAAGGGTGGGGACTTCCTCTTACTCAGTACTCCTCCACAGCAGCAGGTACCCAGGGCTGCTTCCTTTTCTCTCTGCCGGGTGGAGGTGGAGCGGGTCCTAACTCCAGTCCCAGCATGATCAGCTGGTTTGCAGCATCAGGTTACAGATCTCCATCCACAAGGGTCCTAGGCAGGACTTGACTGAGGATATTTGTCTAGAGAAGAAATCTATCTTTGCCATCACTCTGGAGTTGAACTTGTTCCTTGAGGATGTTCCAGATTAGTTTGTAACTAAAGGCATTTTGTTCTGTCCAAGGATCTCCTCTTCCACCTTCCCTGTACCCAAACTCTACCGACCTCCCATCCCATGAAGATGACTGGGTGGAAGAAGAAGCTCTGCCGGGGGCATCATCTATGGGCCCTGGGTTGCTATGTGCTGCTGGCCGTTGTTGCTCTGAGGCTTTCTTTCAGGTTGAAATGTGATGTAGATTCCTTGGATCTGGAGTCCAGGGACTTCCAAAGTCAGCGTTGTAGGGACGTCTTGTACAAGAACCTGAAGCTGCCAGCAAAGAGAGCCATCAACTGTTCTGGGATCACACGAGGGGACCAGGAAGCGGTGGTCCAGGCTCTCCTGGACAACCTGGAAGTCAAGAAGAAGCGGCTGCCTTTCACTGACACCTATTACCTCAAAATAACCAGGGACTGTGAGCGGTTTAAGGCCCAAAGGAAGTTCATACAGTTCCCACTGAGCAAAGAAGAGCTAGACTTTCCCATTGCATACTCGATCGTGGTCCATGAGAAGATTGAAAACTTTGAACGGCTGCTGCGAGCTGTGTATGCCCCTCAGAACATATACTGTGTCCATGTGGATGTGAAGTCCCCAGAAACTTTCAAAGAGGCAGTCAAGGCCATTATTTCCTGCTTCCCCAACGTCTTCATGGCCAGTAAGTTGGTCCCCGTGGTTTATGCTTCCTGGTCCAGAGTGCAGGCCGACCTGAACTGTATGGAAGACTTGCTCCAGAGCTCGGTGACATGGAAATACTTACTGAATACATGCGGGACAGACTTCCCCATAAAGACCAATGCCGAGATGGTCCTGGCCCTCAAGATGTTGAATGGGAAGAACAGTATGGAGTCTGAGATACCTTCTGAGTACAAAAAAACTCGCTGGAAATACCGCTACGAGCTGACAGACAGACTGTCCCTAACCAGCAAGATGAAGGACCCTCCCCCTGATAATTTGCCTATGTTCACGGGGAATGCCTATTTTGTGGCTTCTCGAGCCTTTGTCCAACATGTCTTAGAGAACCCCAAATCCCAAAGACTGATTGAATGGGTCAAAGACACCTATAGCCCTGACGAACACCTCTGGGCCACCCTTCAGCGTGCTCCATGGATGCCTGGCTCTGTTCCCTACCACCCCAAGTATGACATCTCAGACATGACTGCCATCGCCAGGCTGGTCAAGTGGCAGGACCACGAGGGAGATGTCAGCATGGGGGCACCTTATGCTCCCTGCTCTGGAATCCATCAGCGGGCCATCTGCATTTATGGGGCCGGGGACCTGCACTGGATTCTGCAGAACCATCACCTCTTGGCAAACAAGTTTGACCCAAGGGTGGATGATAACGTCCTGCAGTGCTTAGAAGAGTACTTACGCCATAAGGCCATCTATGGGACTGAACTTTGAGCTGTACTGTGGGCGGATCGATACCCGAGGGCCAGGGAGATGTGCCAACATGGCCAGGGCATGCTGGTACTGCGTGGGGTGGGCGACAGGGACTGTGGAATTCATGGCACCCCCCAGGGTCAGAGGGCTGCTTTTGGAGTGTGGAGAGTAGATACGCTGACTTGCAGACTCCTTCCCTGGGTGAACACTGACTCAGCCCTCTTCCAATAGCTCCTTCACGCACTTTCTCACTGAGTTCATAATAAGAACCAGCTGTCTGGGTAAGTGTGGGAGGATACCCTGGATTTCACTTGAATTGGTATCGAGTTTTCCACTCTCTGGAGGTGCCCATTCCTAATAATTCTAGGCTTGGTAGTGGGGAGGGGAATTTTAGATGGACAGAAGGCCTTCTGTTTTGTACTATTAACTTAATAAATAGCTTCTGATTAAAATCTCTGTTGTTTTTTTTTTTTTGGTCTAGTAAGCCAGAAATAAAACTGTGAGACTTTTTCTCATAACTCTTGGTGACATTTGAAATCGCCGGTAGCCAGCGAGAGAATCACCATTATTCCCTAGTGATCATGGCAGGCTGTATAAATGGCCAGTGCACAAGACTGTAAAGCCCCCCTTGTTTTGTTAACATTGCCAGTAAAAAAGCCAGGTGATTTAACCAATGTGACCATCCATACTTACCGGAAAATTACAGCAGTAATTTTGCAAGCTTCACAGCCAAAGCTTAATGTTTCATAACAAAGATTGTAGCAGCCATTAGGTAAGGTCACCATATAATTTAGTTTCAAACTGGAACTCATTTTAGTTGGTGGGGGGGTGGGGGGGTTGGGGGGGCGTGGATGGGTGGCCTGTAGTATTGATTATTTAGATAACAAGAATAAACTAGGCCTGGTTACTCCATCTTTATGCCTCTTGAGTCAAAACTCTTACTTAGGTATGTGAATGGAATGCTCACTGATTTTGTGGTTTATACATTTCCTTGCGGGGGAGACAGTTGTGCAGTGTGTATGTTTTCCCTGCATTCTCTGCCCCAGCCTTCTGGCCACCTGCCCAACAAATGTCCCCCAGTGAAACAGTTTCTTTTCTAAAGCTCCAGAGATAATTATTAGGTTGTGTTGGTTGCTTAGTCATGTTGGACTCTTTGCGAACGTTTGCGACCCCATGGACTGTAACCCACCAGGCTCCTCCGTCCATGGGATTCTCCAGGCAAGAATACTGGAGTGGATTGCCATTCCCTTCTCCAGAGGATCTTCCCAACCCAGGGATTGAACCCTGGTCTCCTGCATCACAGGCAGATTCTATACCGTTTGAGCTACAGGGAGATCTCACTTTATCAGAAGGCAATTAGCTGCAAGTTATATTCTTCTGTGATGAGGAAGTGATCCTTTGTAAACAGATAAGCATATCTGGTATACGGTAGAACTGGTTTTCTGCATGTAGTACATTCTGGAAAAGTGATTTACACACCAGTTTGTATAATCTGGGGCTTCCCTGATGGCTCAGTTGGTAAAGAATCCGCTGCAATGAGGGAGACCCTGGTTAGATCCCTAGGTTGGGAAGATCTGCTAGAGAAGAGAAAGGCTACCCACTCCAGTACTCTTGAGCTTCTCTTGTGGCTCAACTGGTAAAGAATCTGCCTGCAATGTGGGAGACCTGGGTTTGATCCTTGGGTTGGGAAGATCTCCTGGAGAAGGGAAAGGCCACCCACTCCAGTATTCTGGCCTAGAGAATTCCATGGACTGTATAGTTCACGGGGTCACAAAGAGATGGAACACAACTGAGCAACTTTCACTCACTCACTCACTCCCTTGTATAATTTGATCCTGCAATGAGCCTATTTTCTTCATTTCCGACTTTGATTCAGTTCGTTGAGTGTTCTCTCCCAATCAGCTTTCCCAGCATTCCATGCACTCTGACGCAGCTATGGCCGTGTCTGGCACAGTGGCTTTCCTAGGTTGGTGACTGCTTCTGTAAGGCTGTATGCCTTTGATAATGGGCAGTGCCACCACCAGCTCACCTGCGCTGTGGCAGGGTCCTCGTCACCTTGCTCTCATCATGGAGATGACTAGTGAGGAGTCGGTTGCTCCGCAGTCAGCCCTGTAAGGTCTGTCCTTAGCAGCACTGACCGTAGACCCCGCCACCTATTAGCCTTTCGAATCTCCTCAGTCCCCCTCTGAGGGGGCAGCCAGGGGGCAGAAAAGTTTCCAAGTACACATGTCCTGAAAAAAGAACTTGTGTCTTTGGCTTCACAGTCAACTTCCTTTTTAAATTTTCATGTGAGGAAAAAAATATGTCTTTATATAAATACATTAAAAAGATTAAAATGTGAACTTATCGTTTTGGGGGAACAAGTTGCTGGAATTCTCCAAGCATTGACGTTTCCTGTAGAAATATTATACATTCAGGTGAACAGGAAATGCTCTTTATTTAATAACAAACACAAGGTCTTCATATCAGAAGGGTCAAATTTCGCCCTCCTTGGGTTAGTGTATTTTAGAAATTGTACAATTAAACCAACCCATCTGTTGGTTTTTCCTTCTCTCATATCTGTTTCTATACCTTATCTCTGGAAAGGAAACATCCTATTGATGAATTGAGCAACTGTGTTTGTATTCCTTTAGAAAGCTTGAATTTCCTCTTTTGATTTGTGGACTGTTGATAAGTGTTGTTTTAATCACTATATTTTTGCTGCACACTCTGCCCATTGTAATATGCCTTCTTTTCTTGATTTTGTGAAAATTTAAAAAAGGAAGAAAAGGCAGTTAATCTTGTTTGGAAACAGATGATATAATTTATTTGGGGAGAACAAGTATTTGAATTAAAAATGGACAGAATAATTAAATCCATGGCCTGCCTTAAGTACTTCAGCTGAACTGAATTTATCTACTGTGACTTCTTTCTCTTAGTTGGCCAGTCATTACAGAGATAGAGTTCCCATCTTTATGAAGCTTTGAGTGTATGACAAGCAATGGAGTAGCTCATTCATTCATTTCACAAATGTTAATTAAGCTTTTACTATTTACTAGGCATTGTTCTTGACACCAGGGGTAGTGTAGTCAATAAAACAGATTCCCATGCTAATGTTGTTCACATACTAGTGGGAGAACAACTATAAACAGTTAAAATATATGTATATTAGGAGGCAAATGCTAGAGAGAAATTGAAGGAAGTGAATGAAACCTTCCAGTGGGGAGGAAAATTTTAAATAGTGTGGTCAGGTCAGGGAGGTTACATTTTAAATGTAACCTTTGAGTAGACATCTGAAGGAGATGAAGGAATGACTGGTGAAGAGAAATGGGGGAAGAACATTCTAGGCCAAGAGGAAAGACTTGCATAGCCTTGAAGCAGGAACACACCTGTCATGTTTAAGGAACAACAGGAAACTGGTGTAAATGGAGCAGAGGAAAGGGAGGGGTGACGAGTTAAGAATACAGGGGAAGAGGGTGTGTCCTGACGGCCTTTGTGACCCATAAGGTGGACTTCGTCTTCTCTGAGGGTGATTATAGGCCGCTGAAAGGTTTCGAGCAGAGGGCTGACAGGATCCAACACTTGAACGCTGCACTGAGGACAGACCGGCCGGCTGGGAGGCGGCGGTGGGGGCAGGAGGCTACGTAGAGGCCAGCATGCTGATCCCAGCTCTAGCAGCGGCGGCGAGGACCCGGCTAGCGGCAGGAGAAATGGCCAAAGTGGTCAGAGCCTGGGAATGTTCTGAAGGTTCAATACGAGAGTTTGCGGACAGATGGAGTTTGCTTATGAGAGCAGTGGAGGAGTCAGGGGTGACTCCAGTGGTTTTGTTCGGGGGTTAAGTTTAGGAGGACAGGGCTACCATTGACCAAGACAGGCACACTGTGAAAGAGTGGCTGTTAGGGGAAGACCATGGGCTCGACTTTGAAGATGTAAAATTGAAGATGCCTATTAGACATCTGAGAACAGATGCTGAGCGGATGACTGTGACAGGAGTCTGGGTTCAGGAGAGAGATCTGGACTGGAGACACTTAACCTGGTGCTCCTCAGTTTATTTATCATACAAAGCCATGAAATGCGATGAGAGCCACCAAGGAGTGAACAGAAATAGGAAAGAGCCTCCCAGATGAGTTCGGAGGGCCTTCCAAAATGCAGAGGTTACGGAGATAAGGAGGAACCAGCAAAAGAAGAGCTGGAGGGGAGCAGCTGGTGTAGTGGAAGGAAAGCAACTGGCTGTGCAGGGTTCTGGAAGTGTAAAGGAGAAAGCGACTCAGGAACGAGGTGGCTGACGACTGTGCCCCAAACCACGGAAAATCGCTTAAGATGAGAACGGAGACATGACTATTGGATTTCACAACATAGAGCTGGCCTTGATAAGATCAATATTTTTTTGTGGTGTTTGGAGGTGAGAATATGATTGGAGGTGGTTCAAGATGTGTATAAGAGACAGGTGCACAAGACTGTAAAGCCCCCCTTGTTTTGTTAACATTGCCAGTAAAAAAGCCAGGTGATTTAACCAATGTGACCATCCATACTTACCGGAAAATTACAGCAGTAATTTTGCAAGCTTCACAGCCAAAGCTTAATGTTTCATAACAAAGATTGTAGCAGCCATTAGGTAAGGTCACCATATAATTTAGTTTCAAACTGGAACTCATTTTAGTTGGTGGGGGGGTGGGGGGGTTGGGGGGGCGTGGATGGGTGGCCTGTAGTATTGATTATTTAGATAACAAGAATAAACTAGGCCTGGTTACTCCATCTTTATGCCTCTTGAGTCAAAACTCTTACTTAGGTATGTGAATGGAATGCTCACTGATTTTGTGGTTTATACATTTCCTTGCGGGGGAGACAGTTGTGCAGTGTGTATGTTTTCCCTGCATTCTCTGCCCCAGCCTTCTGGCCACCTGCCCAACAAATGTCCCCCAGTGAAACAGTTTCTTTTCTAAAGCTCCAGAGATAATTATTAGGTTGTGTTGGTTGCTTAGTCATGTTGGACTCTTTGCGAACGTTTGCGACCCCATGGACTGTAACCCACCAGGCTCCTCCGTCCATGGGATTCTCCAGGCAAGAATACTGGAGTGGATTGCCATTCCCTTCTCCAGAGGATCTTCCCAACCCAGGGATTGAACCCTGGTCTCCTGCATCACAGGCAGATTCTATACCGTTTGAGCTACAGGGAGATCTCACTTTATCAGAAGGCAATCAGCTGCAAGTTATATTCTTCTGTGATGAGGAAGTGATCCTTTGTAAACAGATAAGCATATCTTGTATACGGTAGAACTGGTTTTCTGCATGTAGTACATTCTGGAAAAGTGATTTACACACCAGTTTGTATAATCTGGGGCTTCCCTGATGGCTCAGTTGGTAAAGAATCCGCTGCAATGAGGGAGACCCTGGTTAGATCCCTAGGTTGGGAAGATCTGCTAGAGAAGAGAAAGGCTACCCACTCCAGTACTCTTG
>SJYW01009883.1:0-15535 GCA_006410735.1 Raphicerus campestris | reverse complement strand
GGCTCCCCTGACTGTGGGGTGGGTGGTGGGGGGTTGGGGGTGGTCCTTCCGAGTGCACAGCTGCTGGGGTGGCTGCAGAGGCAAGAAGAGAGGAGGAGCCTTTGCCACCCCGAGACGCCATGCTGCAGGGGGCTCGGTCTGCACCCCTCATTTGGCCCCGCACAGCTCCCGCCCACGTTCTTATCCTATTCAGTGAAGGAGGCAAGAGGCTGGTTTGTCCCAGGTCACCCCAGTGAGTGGCGATGCTGGGACTCTAGCCTGGGCCCCACGGCTTTATCCTTCTCCACAAGGCTGTATGGGGGGCAGGGGGCTGGCCTGGATCTCTGCAAGCCCGGCCCCCTGCCCAGCCTGCACCCATCTTGGGAGGCGCGGGGAGTCCCCTGGGTCCAGCCATCCTGCTGCAGGCTGTGTGCTGGTCGCCTTGGCTGTGGCCGGGTAACCATGGTAACCCTGACCTGTGCCCCGGAACTCCCCAGGGGCCAGCGTGGAGCAGGGTGACAGCAGAGCCTAGTGTGCCATCCAAATGCCACACGCTTATTAATCTCGCAGTGCAAGGCGCTCTGAAGTTATTACCTCCCTCCCTCCAGGTCCTTTGTGGGGACATAATTGTCAAGCCCAGCTCTCTACTTCTGTAATTAATTGCTTCGGGGAAGGCGGCTCAGCAGCTTAACTCCTTCCATTCTGAGTCTTATCGAAAAATCAGGAGACCCTCGTGGGCCAGCTCTGCCTCGCCCAGGCCTGGGGTCAGGACATGGGGTTCAAGGCCCGACCGTACCACTAGCTGTAAGCCTCAGTTTCCCTGGTTCTTGGATACACACAAAGCCCCCGCTCTGGCTCCTGGTTAATTCATCTGCTCTGTTTAATTCAACTCCAAAGCTCTTGACAAGGATTAGATACACTCAAGCGCNGTAAGCCTCAGTTTCCCTGGTTCTTGGATACACACAAAGCCCCCGCTCTGGCTCCTGGTTAATTCATCTGCTCTGTTTAATTCAACTCCAAAGCTCTTGACAAGGATTAGATACACTCAAGCGCATCTATCACGCTAGTCAGCTTGTAGTGAGGCCTGTATTCATGGAGATGAATATATCGGAGAAGAAGCGCAAAGAGGGATGGGGGGGAGGTGTGATAAAAAACAAGTTTTGTTTCCCTGAGTTGCTGCCTTGGCATCGTTAGGACCCTGTTCACAGCAGCACTGACCCTGAGATGAGGACCTGAGCTCACAAGTTTCCCCAGATGCCCCCTGCTTTTCCAGGGGCTCCTTTTAAAGTCGCCGCTTGGGGTAAGCCTGTGTGAATTTTCAGTGATGTCAAAGAGAGTGTGGCAGGAATTTAGGAGGAAGTTGCATGGAAGTGAGCTAGTGTGGTCGGGAGAGAAGCCTAGGTCGGGAGGGCTGGGATGTGGCCTGGGCCCTGACTGATGGGAATGAACAGGATATTTGAGATGAATGACCAGAATTCACTTCCTAGAATAGTTGTTAAGCAAGGATGTTATGAACATCCATAAAGCTACAGTAAAGATGGCAGAGTGGCAAAGGGATTAAAAGAATAATCTTGTCAACAGCCTTCAGAGGAGTTATAAAGGATGAGAAGCCAGAAGTTCCCAATTTGGCAGCAACATCTTTTTTCGGTGTTCTTGTATCAATTGTACCATATTTTTTTAAAAAATTAATAAGTTGATAAATGGTAGGAAAGCTTGACATATTTATTGTATGCTTTTCACAGATCCATATTTATATCATCCAGCTGCTTCAAAGGGTTAAAATTATGATCATAAGACAAATGAAGGGCATAGACAATAAGCATCTTAAGAAGAGGATCAGGATGATTTGAAAACAAAGGAGGAAGATTAGTGTAATTAAAAGTTGCTGCTAAGTCACTCCGGTCGTGTCTAACTCTGTGCGACCCCATACTTCTTGTTTAATAAAGCTGTATTTCTTAAGATTTACACTTAGACATTATTATTTGAGGGTGTATTTTGCCTAACTCATTACACGGAAGAAATTTGAATCTTGTTGTTAGGTAAAAGACGACCAGGACACCAAAAAAATATCTAACAGGCTTTAATGACTAAGCGCTCCCGGGCGGGGTTCCGGACCCAAACGGGGGCAGGTCGAGGAGGTCCCCGCACCGACTCCACTAGAAATTTGTTTATATATGCACACTACGGAGGGGATGGCGGGGTTAGCAGATGGCGGTTTGGATAGGTTGCCGGTTCGGCGTGGGCTGATAGGTCTTTCTATGCGGCTGTGGCGGGGCGTCTTTAGTGGCGAAGTGTGCTGTCATTGGTCCCCGGGAGTTTCATTAGGGACCTTCTCGCCAGCGGGAGGGAGAGGAGCAGCAACCCATCATAGCCCCCAGGGTCCGACCTTACACTTGTTACTTTGTTTTCCTCACCCAGCTCTTAACCAGCCCTCCTACAAAGCATTAAAAAGAAAATATTTAAGCCAAATTTGTCCAGGAGGTTTACTGAGCATGTAGAGTATCCTGCTCACAGACGCCGTGTGGTGTTTATTCCCTGGTACTTCCCTGCAGGTTTCTCTGAACCTTAACATCTAGAACCCATGACCTGAAGTGCTGAGAGCTCTCCCCCTTCACCTGTAGGCAAACCGTTTGATTTCTGCTCCCCTTGTCTTCCCATAAAAGAGCGTTTCAGAGGATGATTTCCCAGGAAATCTCCAGTGGTTTTCGGATCAAAGACTGGTTTTGATGCCTTATCTCATTCCTTCCAGCAGTTTTGAGTTCTGTTCTCCTCGGTTAGCAGAAGCTTTTTAAAAAAGCATTGGTTATTTTTCAGCTTCACAGGTGAGAGCAGAGGCTTCCCAAGGGCCAATCCAGTTCCATTTGAGGCTGGACCAGTCATCCATGTGGTTGGCCTCTGGTTCTCATCAGCTGTCTTGTTCTGTGTAGAGTGAAGACGGTGTGCAGAATGAAACTACAGGCAGAAACGTTTCACGGTTCCTGTGTTCCAAGAACAGAGATGCTCCACCAGCTCACTCTTGAACCTTGTTCCCAGCAGGTATGATGGATTTATTTGAGTTTTGAGCTGCTGTCAGAGTGGAGAGTCTGATTGGATCTCCGTGTGAACCAAAATGTTCAGCACTGGTGCATCGCATATTGATTGATTTCTAACTTGAAGTCCTGGGGTCTTCCTGGAGGAAAGGATAGCAGGGACTTGTTCCTGTGTATTGTCAGTGGTGGTGTCTTAGATCAAATGCCTGCGAAGTTCCAAACTGGGACCCAAGTCAGGTGACCCAGACCTCTTTCCCATGTAGTGAACAGCGTCAGGGACGTCTCTCCCCAGTGGGTACTTGAACTGTGTATTCTCATCTTCATCATGGTAATGTAGCAAACTCTTTGTGCTTGGCAATGAAAAGATGGACAATTCAAACCAGATGATTATAATGCACGTGGCTCTGGATGTAATAAAGATGTAATATGATGAGACACAGTCTCTCTCACACACACATTGCACTCATATATGCTTGATTTTAATTGTACTCTGCATCTGCTTATACTCCTCTCTTGACTTGGCCCACACCATCATGGACCAGGGGGCACAGAAAGACAGCCAGGCAGGCCCCAAACTGACCCTCCACTGGTGGTTATTTGAGAGCTGGTCATCAGACTTCAAGTTCATGGCTGCAGTGGGTGCTGCCCCTACACCAGCGGCACAGAAACCTTCCTGTTGTACCAGAATGTCCATCTAAAAACGGGTAACATCAGTCGGAAGACTGGGGCAGAGGGTAACACTGCCCTAGCAGGTTAACAGCCCTTGAAAACCAACCAATCTCAGGTCCCCTGGAAACTAGAGAGGCCTGTAGCTGTCACGAACAGGTCAGACCACATAGATCTCATAGGAGACTCAGTCTGGCGCTCTGGGGATCAGAGCAGATGATTTGAAGTCTCTTTCTATATAACTGTGTGTTCTTAGGGAGAAAAGATTGGGGTGGGGAAGCAAACTGGTTTCAGTATTCTGCACTAAAGGAAGTTAAACAGCTTTCTTTAGCCTTTAATATTCTGGATTGATTGTAAATCTCTAAGAGGGGAGAGATTTTCCCAAATGTTTTTCAACTGGGATTCTGTCTTCACTGGGAATCACTCACATTTCAACGTGCACAAATGCCCCCCTGTGCCCCTGCCCCAACCCAGTTTGGAGAATGCCAGCTGGAGAAGTCAAGGAATCTCCTGTTGTCCGGGGTTGCCAGCTCTGCTGAGACTCAGCTCCCAGGTCAGGGGAGTCAGCTCCCAGACAGTCCAAAGGGATAGACTTCACAATTGGACCCCCACATGCTTGGTGTATGTGAATGCTTGCTAAGGTTCCATTAATACATGGATTAAAAAAAAATTGAAGATCCACAGCCTACCAAAAAATTGAAGATCCTACACCCTTTCTAAAGGTTGCTCTGCCAAGAGCTGAGGGGCAGTGAGTGGTCCCAGGTGAGCAGAGGGTCTTGCTCTCTACAAAGACCTCTCCATAAAGGTGAGACCTGCCCTCTCTCCCTCTGCTTACTATGATGAGATTCTCCAGGGCCCACAAATCTTTTGAGTGCCAGACAAAATAGTTCTTTTTGAGAAAATGAAAATCTGTTGATTTAGTATTAAATCTTTTTCCAACTCAGATGATTTCTAATATTTTGCTTTCATGAAATTTGAGGGAAGACTGAGTTGAGCTCTGTCAAAAGTTAGATCATTAAAAATCATTTTGATGATAGATCACACTATCAGAGGGAGCTCGGTAACAGACATGACTGTGATAAAGTTCCTTTCATTTTCATGAAAAATGTTTCATAGTGTGTACAATAACTGTAACAACAATAATTGTAAAAAGAGATTAATGTTGGTGATGATTGCCATCTATTTTAGGAAATAGAGGCATCTTTAGTAAGTCTGATGAAAACTGGTTTTTCCAATAACATTGTACTTTTTATATGTAATAGTTATTTATGAAATCCTATTGTGATAAATCACATATTAATAGTACCTATAATGATAGATCAGTCTAGAATTATTTCTTTAATATCTAAGCTACTTGGCTACAGGATTTAAACATTACCTTTAAATTAAAATGTACAAGATTAAATTCAAGTTATATACATACTTTTGCTGCAGATAATTATGGATGATCAATGAAAGGATTTTGGGCATAAAATGTATCACATTAACATAAAATTATGTGAAGAAAGTAGAGTGGAAATACCTGTTTAAGGAGTAAATGAAATAATTTTTGCCTACTAAAGATGAGTTTGTACGTATATATTAAAATGAATTATGGTAGATATCAAATTGCTGTGATATTAGATTGTCCTGGAAACAGTGAAGAAGTCATGTTAGGATTTTATTTTTTAAATGTTCTGTTTCTGATTCACCAGAGATTATATCCTTTGCAACGATTTAAGTTGATGAAGAAAGGGTTTAGATGTTAACTTCAACACATGTGAAGAGACATAAAGTGGTTTTTGTTTTTTTGTCAAGTGATAGTGTCACTATGCATTTTGAAAGATACACAAATGAATAATTTGAAGAGACATACAGTTTAAAGAATTACTTTAAGGGGTAACCAAGCAGGATATTGGAGGTCTCTATATCTAACAGCACACAAGGAGAATGAAAGCCAGGGGCCAGAAATGGCTCCATCTGGTCTGGTTCAGGCTCTTGCCACACTTCCACCCACTGCCTTCCTTCTATTGCAGGATCCAGGTGTAACAGGTCCTCAGCTCCAACTTAATCTCCCACGTTACCACTACTCTCCTCCTCCCACGTGCGGCACTCATTTCTTTCACACTTAATGACAATCATGTTGACTTGGCCCTGGGACCACCTCATGGAACTATCTGGGGAGTCATCGTCCCCTGGCCCACACTCCCTGCCTCACTCTTGCCTCAAATCCCAGAAACCCTCAGACAATAGAAAACCCAAGTTTAGGCCTAGGCCCTCAGCCCTTGTCCATCTATCATCATCTGAACGATTGCTATTAATTTGTGCATTTGCAGTTTTCAAAGTGCCTCCCTCTTTATACTTCCTCTTTTCCTCTTTGCCACAACCTGCTGTGATAGATGAAGGTAGAAGATCGACGAATGGATAGGTAGGTAGGTAGAAAAAAGAAACTGGGGCTCAGAGGATTTAAATGGTTTGCCTGGGATGACACAGCAAGAAATGGTGGAGTTAGTATTTGGAAGCAGGTCACCTGTCTTCAGACTCTTCGCCTTATGCACGACATCACTGAACCCAAGTTCAAGGTCAAAGAAAACCAACTGGAATCTTTTGAGCCTGGAGTGGTCCACTCAACCCTTACTGATCATGTAACCCTGCAGATAGTGGTGGGTGTTAGCATGTGGTCCTTGTCCAATGGCCACTGTCTGGGGCCTTCACACTTCATCCAGGTTCTCTGTCAGACATTTGGAAAGGACTTACAGTGGGGAAATGAACACATATGTGTACTTCCACATACCATGGGACAAGATTACTTAGAACAGGACATGATAGTTTGGAACTAAGAGAGCTGAGTATAAACATTCACATAAAATGGGCAAGTTTTGCCGTGAGTAGTGATTTAGTCTGGATAGTTGTACTGGAAATAAAACTTGGGGTAGATGTCAAAACACCAGTCATCTAACTTTAGCTTTATTTTTAATTAAAGACACTGACTTTTAGAAACCAAGAGAAATACTAAACCTGTTTCAACTTACCTCAAAGTGCCCAAGTTAATAGTTATCTCTGGCTAAGGCGACTTCACCTATGCTTTTGTGTCATTTTTTGGAAAAAAATTTTTTTTAAAGTGCATTCAGACATACAGTTTAAAAAATAATTACTCCCACTATGGAGCTTGATATTTTTATTCTTCATTGTGAGGGATTTCATTTGAGGCTGAGCCCTTAAAATGTTTTAAAGTTAGTTGGGATTCAGGGTCACGGAACATTCAGACACAACTTCAGCAACAAAACAACAACTGAAGGACAGAGTGATTGATTCCCTAGAAGTTAAAGGAGTTGATCTGTAAGTCAGATACACCATGAATAATTTTAGTTCACTTAGCACACACAGGACATAATTTCCTAAAGAAAGGACTATGGCTTTATAAACAGCCAAAGGTTGCTCTCCAAGACCACCTGGAAGTTCAAGTGTGCACATGGCCAGGAGTTCAGCAACCTGGACTTATTCTACCTGTCCTCGTGGATTGGCTCCAGCTGTTTCCTTCTGACCACAACTTAACTTGCTGAGTAGTCAGGCTCACTGTCAGTGACCGACGTGCATAGATTGTCCAGCAGGGAAGGGTGAAAGAGACCAGTGTAAATGACCTCCCCTGGCATTTGGGGCAGGAAAATCTATTTCTGTGAAACTTTGCTGTATAGGAGAAACAGCATCCAGACCCCTGGTGTCTACATATCAATAATGCCTCTGCTTCTATTAGGATGAATAAAAGTCACCTCTCCCAGAGTTTCAAATACCAAGGATCATTTTATTTTCAGCTGCCAGTGCTGCATACAGAGAGGACACAGGGCTCCAGGGAGGTGGAGGGGCTTGCCTGAGATCATAATGCAAGTTATTAATGGTAAGTCAGAATTTTTCCTGATATCTCTCGAGTCTACACACCAGCCTACTACTATCCACCTGTGGATTTGGAATCAATTTACAGATTAATTTACTATTTGTGGTGAGTGTTTGTGAAGTGTTGTAATGTCCTGTGCAAAACATACTTGTGTGCATGCTCAGTCGCTAAGCTTTGTCCAACTCTCTGCGACCCCATGGACTGTGGCCTGCCAGGTTCCTCTGTCCATGGGATTTACCAGGCAAAAATACTGGAGTGGGTTGCCATTCCATCCTCTAGGGCATCATCCCAAGCTCTCCTGCATCTCCTGCACTGGCTGGCAGATTCTTTACCACTCTGCCACTTGGAAAGCCTTCAAAGATGCTAATGGTATTTTATTAGTATGATTTGATATCTATTTTTAGTGTAAGGCAGTAGCAACAGAATATAAGCTATAGAAGAAAAACTTAAGTTGGAATCCATTCTGAAAATACTTGAAAAAAAAGATCAGGGATAGATAGAACACAACTGTGTTTTGAGAGGAGTGGGATATTCCAGTCTGGAGTAGTCTGGAATATTCTCCATATGCCCCAGTGCCAAGCACCAAGCCTGGCTCAAAGCTGACAGCCAGCCAGCGTGTGTTCATCCAGACTGAAGCACATGCATGTTTTCATTTGAGCTGGTCTCTTAGCTCATCCAAAGGAGTATCTTAGAGTTTTTCATTTCTGATTCCTCCAGGGGTTCCTATCAGGCTCCCCTGGATTATTGGGAGGAAACTGGACCCTGAGAGTAGCCCAGGTGAGTGGGAACTCAGAAGCCATGAGTTCTTGCCTTGCAGTTCAGAAGCTTGAAGCAGCCGTGCAAGGTGTGGCCAGGACGAGCTGTCAGTGCTGCTGGGCTGGTGTGTAGAGGCTCCCTGGCCAGCTCCTCAATCCCCCTGCCCAAGAGCCTCAGCATCCAGAGCAAGGTGCTGGCTCCCAGGTGCTGCGAGCTGGAGCTGTGGGCGCTTCATCCATATTATTGTTTCTAACCTGCTGATGCAGGCTGCATGTAAGTACAAGGAAAGGAGCGACTTGGGTTCACATGCAAGTCCCCCTGAGCCCCCCAGCCTGCTGCTTGCTGCCTGCCTTCCAAGAAGAGATGTGGCAGCTCTGCTGCTGGGCCCCAACAAGTCCTCTAAATGTGTTTGTGGTAGGAGCTTCCTCTTCCAGAACACAGATCCTGTTGGCTTTTTGTTTTCCTGAGACAGTCAACTTTTGTTCTTTCCCAGCAGAGTGCCCACACAGCCCTAGGCTTCTGTTTCTCTGGATTGTGGAAACACTACTCTCCTTTTCAGCTCCCCTTGGAAATCCATTAGGGACCTCCTAGAGACGAAAGCTATTGCTTGGGGTTCTAAGTGGATCCAGGAGAAGAGTAGGATGGTGTGGGCACAGATGATACACGCACCAGTTTCACCAAATGAGACAATGCAGAGTATCCACAATATCAAATGATACGCCTCTGGAAATCATAGCTGGCCACGGGAATTCAGTTTAAGAAATGGCTTCGTAACTTATTCAGAGTGTGGCAAGTCCTTCAGCACTCTGAGCCCAGTGTTTTCTAGCTACTCAATGACATGGGAAAGGAGGGGGAAATGTTCTAATGTGAAAGAAATGTAAAAGAGACCTAAGTCACATAATAACTCTACATAGTGTCTCAAAGAAGCCTATGGTAAGAAAAAGTTTTTTAGGTATTTAAGGAACTTTTGGGTATTTGAGAACAAATAGGAATTTGTCTGTATCTGCTAGGTTGTCCGAGTTTTTGGTATATAATTGTTCATCAAAGTCTCTAACAATCCTTTGTTCTTGTATCTTATCACTTGTAATGTCTTCTCCTTCATTTAGAATTTTATTTCAGTCCTTTCTTTTTCTTGATGAGTCTGGCTAAAGATGTATTTATATTTTTAAAAAACATATCTTATTAGTTTCATTGATTTTATGTTATTTTTTCAGTTTCTATTTCATTTATTTCCATTCTGTTCTTTGCCTTCCTTATATTAACTCTGGGCTTGGTCTGTTCTTATTTTTCTGGTTCCTTATTAGGTTGCTTATCTGAGAGCGTTCTTTTTTCTTAATGTACACATTTATTGTTATAAACTTTCCTCTGAGAACTTCTTTTGCTCCATCCCTTAAGTTTTGGTGGTATTCGTTTTCTTTCTCTCTCTCTCCCTCTTTTTTTAAAATTTAAGTTTCTANGAGTTTTTCATTTCTGATTCCTCCAGGGGTTCCTATCAGGCTCCCCTGGATTATTGGGAGGAAACTGGACCCTGAGAGTAGCCCAGGTGAGTGGGAACTCAGAAGCCATGAGTTCTTGCCTTGCAGTTCAGAAGCTTGAAGCAGCCGTGCAAGGTGTGGCCAGGACGAGCTGTCAGTGCTGCTGGGCTGGTGTGTAGAGGCTCCCTGGCCAGCTCCTCAATCCCCCTGCCCAAGAGCCTCAGCATCCAGAGCAAGGTGCTGGCTCCCAGGTGCTGCGAGCTGGAGCTGTGGGCGCTTCATCCATATTATTGTTTCTAACCTGCTGATGCAGGCTGCATGTAAGTACAAGGAAAGGAGCGACTTGGGTTCACATGCAAGTCCCCCTGAGCCCCCCAGCCTGCTGCTTGCTGCCTGCCTTCCAAGAAGAGATGTGGCAGCTCTGCTGCTGGGCCCCAACAAGTCCTCTAAATGTGTTTGTGGTAGGAGCTTCCTCTTCCAGAACACAGATCCTGTTGGCTTTTTGTTTTCCTGAGACAGTCAACTTTTGTTCTTTCCCAGCAGAGTGCCCACACAGCCCTAGGCTTCTGTTTCTCTGGATTGTGGAAACACTACTCTCCTTTTCAGCTCCCCTTGGAAATCCATTAGGGACCTCCTAGAGACGAAAGCTATTGCTTGGGGTTCTAAGTGGATCCAGGAGAAGAGTAGGATGGTGTGGGCACAGATGATACACGCACCAGTTTCACCAAATGAGACAATGCAGAGTATCCACAATATCAAATGATACGCCTCTGGAAATCATAGCTGGCCACGGGAATTCAGTTTAAGAAATGGCTTCGTAACTTATTCAGAGTGTGGCAAGTCCTTCAGCACTCTGAGCCCAGTGTTTTCTAGCTACTCAATGACATGGGAAAGGAGGGGGAAATGTTCTAATGTGAAAGAAATGTAAAAGAGACCTAAGTCACATAATAACTCTACATAGTGTCTCAAAGAAGCCTATGGTAAGAAAAAGTTTTTTAGGTATTTAAGGAACTTTTGGGTATTTGAGAACAAATAGGAATTTGTCTGTATCTGCTAGGTTGTCCGAGTTTTTGGTATATAATTGTTCATCAAAGTCTCTAACAATCCTTTGTTCTTGTATCTTATCACTTGTAATGTCTTCTCCTTCATTTAGAATTTTATTTCAGTCCTTTCTTTTTCTTGATGAGTCTGGCTAAAGATGTATTTATATTTTTAAAAAACATATCTTATTAGTTTCATTGATTTTATGTTATTTTTTCAGTTTCTATTTCATTTATTTCCATTCTGTTCTTTGCCTTCCTTATATTAACTCTGGGCTTGGTCTGTTCTTATTTTTCTGGTTCCTTATTAGGTTGCTTATCTGAGAGCGTTCTTTTTTCTTAATGTACACATTTATTGTTATAAACTTTCCTCTGAGAACTTCTTTTGCTCCATCCCTTAAGTTTTGGTGGTATTCGTTTTCTTTCTCTCTCTCTCCCTCTTTTTTTAAAATTTAAGTTTCTAAACAGTATCTTGCTGAGCAGTTGTAGAATGTTTCTAAATTTGTAGATAAATCAAATATTTAAAAAATCGTAAATGAAGCTCACTTTTGTCTCTGTCTTGACATCACTTGGATGAATGATGACTGAGATAGCAATGATGGGGAGTCTTTAAATTGCAACTAGTNGAGTTTTTCATTTCTGATTCCTCCAGGGGTTCCTATCAGGCTCCCCTGGATTATTGGGAGGAAACTGGACCCTGAGAGTAGCCCAGGTGAGTGGGAACTCAGAAGCCATGAGTTCTTGCCTTGCAGTTCAGAAGCTTGAAGCAGCCGTGCAAGGTGTGGCCAGGACGAGCTGTCAGTGCTGCTGGGCTGGTGTGTAGAGGCTCCCTGGCCAGCTCCTCAATCCCCCTGCCCAAGAGCCTCAGCATCCAGAGCAAGGTGCTGGCTCCCAGGTGCTGCGAGCTGGAGCTGTGGGCGCTTCATCCATATTATTGTTTCTAACCTGCTGATGCAGGCTGCATGTAAGTACAAGGAAAGGAGCGACTTGGGTTCACATGCAAGTCCCCCTGAGCCCCCCAGCCTGCTGCTTGCTGCCTGCCTTCCAAGAAGAGATGTGGCAGCTCTGCTGCTGGGCCCCAACAAGTCCTCTAAATGTGTTTGTGGTAGGAGCTTCCTCTTCCAGAACACAGATCCTGTTGGCTTTTTGTTTTCCTGAGACAGTCAACTTTTGTTCTTTCCCAGCAGAGTGCCCACACAGCCCTAGGCTTCTGTTTCTCTGGATTGTGGAAACACTACTCTCCTTTTCAGCTCCCCTTGGAAATCCATTAGGGACCTCCTAGAGACGAAAGCTATTGCTTGGGGTTCTAAGTGGATCCAGGAGAAGAGTAGGATGGTGTGGGCACAGATGATACACGCACCAGTTTCACCAAATGAGACAATGCAGAGTATCCACAATATCAAATGATACGCCTCTGGAAATCATAGCTGGCCACGGGAATTCAGTTTAAGAAATGGCTTCGTAACTTATTCAGAGTGTGGCAAGTCCTTCAGCACTCTGAGCCCAGTGTTTTCTAGCTACTCAATGACATGGGAAAGGAGGGGGAAATGTTCTAATGTGAAAGAAATGTAAAAGAGACCTAAGTCACATAATAACTCTACATAGTGTCTCAAAGAAGCCTATGGTAAGAAAAAGTTTTTTAGGTATTTAAGGAACTTTTGGGTATTTGAGAACAAATAGGAATTTGTCTGTATCTGCTAGGTTGTCCGAGTTTTTGGTATATAATTGTTCATCAAAGTCTCTAACAATCCTTTGTTCTTGTATCTTATCACTTGTAATGTCTTCTCCTTCATTTAGAATTTTATTTCAGTCCTTTCTTTTTCTTGATGAGTCTGGCTAAAGATGTATTTATATTTTTAAAAAACATATCTTATTAGTTTCATTGATTTTATGTTATTTTTTCAGTTTCTATTTCATTTATTTCCATTCTGTTCTTTGCCTTCCTTATATTAACTCTGGGCTTGGTCTGTTCTTATTTTTCTGGTTCCTTATTAGGTTGCTTATCTGAGAGCGTTCTTTTTTCTTAATGTACACATTTATTGTTATAAACTTTCCTCTGAGAACTTCTTTTGCTCCATCCCTTAAGTTTTGGTGGTATTCGTTTTCTTTCTCTCTCTCTCCCTCTTTTTTTAAAATTTAAGTTTCTAAACAGTATCTTGCTGAGCAGTTGTAGAATGTTTCTAAATTTGTAGATAAATCAAATATTTAAAAAATCGTAAATGAAGCTCACTTTTGTCTCTGTCTTGACATCACTTGGATGAATGATGACTGAGATAGCAATGATGGGGAGTCTTTAAATTGCAACTAGTTTTCATTGTGTAGTCATTGTGATTAAAATATCCATTTCTGTCAGTGCACCCGGGTTTATCATTTTGATAGTGTTTCCATGATGTTTATGGTGTAGATAAAAGTAACCCTTGTTCAATGCAGTCTCAACCTGTTTTCTCATTTGATTTCTTGCTATCATAGAAGAGCAGTCTAAGGTTTCTTCAACAGCACTGTAGCTATGTCGGGTCTTAGTATGTGAGAGTCGTGAAACTGGAGGGCATGCTTTAGCTGTGTGGTCACAGCGGGCCTCTGAAAACTTCATCCCGAGTCAGACACTTCCCCATGCAGCCCTAAGAGGAGGAAGCAAATGCTTGACCCCAGCAGGCTGCCTATTGCACACCCAAGTTCACGGTGCTGTGGGCACCTACATCTTTTCAAAGAAGAGATTTGGAACCAAGCAAGCACTTCTTAGTTCCTTGTCCCAAACTCACCTGTTAGATAAATCTCCTCTCTTCTCATACGGAGGGCAGGAGTATAAGTCCTCCTCTTGAAACTTCAGGCTGAGGAAATGAAGTTCAACTGTAATTTCTGACCAGATTTAGATTACAGTTGAGATTGCACTCGTACTTTTTGTATAAACTAACTAATGATGAGAGCTTGGATAGAAGTATGCTAGACAGTAAAGAGAGATCTGTTGCGTGTTTTAAATTTTGTCCTAAGTAACCCAAAATGTGGATAATTCATTTGTTGACTCATTTTAATAAACCAGGTTTTATCTGGAGGAAGCAAACAGTCTTTTAAGGACGAATCTCTTCAGTTTTGGCCTGCTTGATTCAAATAAAGATTTTCTCCTTCAAGTTCCTTTTCCTGTATTTAAAAAAATTCATGCTTTAGAAATTAAATATATCCACTTCTCCAAATAGGAGTTTGATATTAATTTATTCTAATTCATGCCTTTAAAGCATATGATTTAGTTAGAAAGCTACTACATCATGTCATGCCACAAGCGTTATTGAACTATAAACAAGGTTTTACATATTCATTTCCTCTATGTTATAGTTAAAAGTCTATCTGTTTTTCTTAATCTGAGGAAGTAGCTGGCATAGGACTCAGTAAGAAGGCCATTGGCTTTACTTCTTTTGTAGAATTCGGAAATTTGACTAAATCAATGAATCTCATACCTTACAAAAAGTATTTTTTCCCCCACAAAGAAAACAACCTTTCTTTTAAACACAACAACAACAACAGCAGCAACTTTTCCGTGGAACCATATTAT
Organism: Raphicerus campestris; assembly: GCA_006410735.1. NCBI lineage: Eukaryota > Metazoa > Chordata > Mammalia > Artiodactyla > Bovidae > Raphicerus > Raphicerus campestris. The sequence continues at coordinate 1,175 of SJYW01009883.1, read as the reverse complement.
ATAAAATAGAGACAAGTATAGAGCCCTTTAGCTAAAAGAGAGACCAGAGACCCTGCAGCTGTGATTTCTCTGTTCTTCAGCTCTGCAGTGACCCCTGTGGGACCTTCCACTTTTATGGGATATAGTTTGGAAACAGTTATGAGAGAATCCTGCTCACTAAACATCTTTAGAATTAAAACTTGCTGGTACCTTGTTTTCTTGTGTATAATTTTCTCACCTTTCTGTGTTTCTGTTAAATGGAAAAGTTTAAAGAAAATCACAGATGTGTTCTCCTTATTAACAGTTTGATTTCAAGCTAATTCCTCCATTTGAACTCTGTCCTCACCTAGAAATCAAAATAAAGGCCTTGGAAGTATATATTTAGGGCAGGAGATTTTAGGAGAGAAGATAGTAATCTTGTGGGTCATTTCTAGGACTATGCGTGATTCCCTAATTCTCTGAAATTGTGTGTTCTCAATAGACTGGTATTTGTTGTACATTTTATCAGATTAAGTAGCATTCCACATATTGGAGAAGGAAATGGCAACCCACTCCAGTGTTCTTGCCTGGAGAATCCCAGGGACAGGGGAGCCTGGTGGGCTGCCGTCTATGAAGTGACTTAGCAGCAACATTCCATATATATGCTCTCTGTTATCTAAAAGCAGAATAAATGGGAATTCATTTTCTTTTATTTATGTGATTATTTTTCTACTTAAGTAATCTTCAAGTTAGGTCTAGTCTCTAAAAGTATTATTTAAATGTCACATTTAGTCAGTTCTGTGTCATTCCTATGATAATATCTCTTGCTTAATTTAAACATAAATAATATTTGACTTATTTCAGATGCAGCAGGAATTGGCCAGGAGTATAACTAGAGAACTAACAAAAGATATGTTGCCAAAACTTATGAATTAAATTTAGACATTGATTTCGGAAATACACTGAAAACAGTAAATGGCATCTTTTGCCATTGTTTTGATACAGATGATATGTTAAATGATTTTTCTTACACATAGGTAATGAAAAATGTGAATGCATGAGCAGTCATAGTAAAAAATATCCTTCTTCCTCGTTTATTCATCATGTTCCATAGCTTTTTAAAAAATCTCAGGGGTTTTGGAGGAATAGGACGGGGAGAACACTCCCTCCCTCACTACTTCATCAAAAGAACATTTCAAGCTGAATAAACTCCACAA
>SJYW01009882.1:907068-921521 GCA_006410735.1 Raphicerus campestris | reverse complement strand
TAACGTGTTTATTATTAAGTGAAGAACATATTAGCTTTCTTGAGACCATCCAGCTTATTCGTTGTGCCCTCACATTGTATAGCGGTCAGAGGAGCTGATGAATCAGCAGGGCTCTTTTGGCCTGTAGTTCCTAGCCCTCTTGGAAGACAAAAACACCGGAAGTGCTCTTGAACAATGTCACTCTGCCTGTCCCCTTCAGAGACATGTGCGCGNTCACATTGTACAGCGGTCAGAGGAGCTGATGAATCAGCAGGGCTCTTTTGGCCTGTAGTTCCTAGCCCTCTTGGAAGACAAGAACACCGGAAGTGCTCTTGAACAATGTCACTCTGCCTGTCCCCTTCAGAGACATGTGCGCATTCTCAGGTTAGGTTTTAAGGAGAGAGACCGGGAAGAGGGGAGATGACTCCCCTGCAAGGAATCAATTTGAATGGAGCTCTTCTGAGAGTGTGGCTGGGTTTTTCCGCTTTGTCTTTCTTCACCAAACTTTGCCTGGTGTGAAGAGATTGGTGACTCCATTACCTGTTGCCGCACAGCCTCAGCGTCCCGTCTGGGAAAGCTGCCCTGGGCTGGGCCGTGGCCTGCTGCTTCCTGGCCTGGCTGGGCGGGCTGGAGCAGCACAGGTGACTCACCTCTGCCTCCTGTGTTACTCATCCTCCTTTTGGGTCCAATAGAATAGCCCAGAAATGGACTTTTTACACCAGAGGCGGAAACACAAAAGAGCAAGAGGAAATATATAAAGTCTTTTGCGGCCTCGGCTCCAAGAGGACACACTGTCACTTCTGCCTCATTTATGAGCCAGAGCAAGTCAGAGGCAGCAGGAAAATCAGCGCATTGTGGGGTGGGGCGGAAGAGGACTCCAAATTCACAGTGATGGGGTGTGGCTATAAGGAGGAAAGGAGAGTGGGAGCCCTTCTAAAATGTACCTATTTGTTTTTATTGGTGTGGCTGCATCGGGTCTTCGTTGCAACATGAACGATCTTTGGTTGTGGTGCGAGGGCCGCAGCTCATGTGGGATCTTAGTTCCCCAGACCAAGATTCTAACCCTGATCCCCTACATTGGAAGGTGGATTCTTAACCACAGGACCACCAGGAAAAGTCCCAGAATGGAAGCCTTTAATGTCATTATCTTCCACAGTAGGTTCAAAGAAACCTGCTCACATCTAAAATTAAATTTCTCTTCTTTGTAATTTATCTTTTTCAGGAGACGAGACCCTATGGCTCTCTTTGCAGTCTTGCAGACAACATTCCTCTTGGGATTGCTGCCCTTGAGAACTTGCCAAAGTGAAGGTAAGAAGAGGAAAGAACAATAAAAAAAAAATCACATAGAAAAAAACAAACAAACAAGGTAATTGGAGCTTTGGAGAAAAATGAACAGGTCATTTTTATTTGGGAATTACCGGGAATTGGTGAGTAGCAGTGAGTAATTTAGTCTCCACCTTCCTGATCTTAATGGCTCATTTTAGTAAGCTACACCTTAACCCTGATTTCCTGGCCAATGGAAACTTGTCAGTAGACTTAATCCCTCAGCATTTCATGATCAATATATGATCCATTGACATTGGCAGAGGAGTTCTTCCTGTACTTGGTGTGTAGAAATGGGTTATGTGATCAGAGTTAGAACAAGTTGGAAAGCCCTAATTCACTGAGAGGCTGTTGCCACCACAGTAATATGCTAACTGCTGAAATGCTGTTTATAGCTAAAGAAATAGTGTTTGTCTCTTAGCTACTGCAAAGAGATCCAACCAGTCCATTCTAAAGGAGATCAGTCCTGGGTGTTCTTTGGAAGGACTGATGCTAAAGCTGAAACTCCAACACTTTGGCCACCTCACGCGAAGAGTTGACTCATTGGAAAAGACTCTGATGCTGGGAGGGATTGGGGGCAGGAGGGAAAGGGGCCGACAGAGGATGAGATGGCTGGATGGCATCACTGACTCGATGGACGTGAGTTTGAGTGAGCTCCAGGAGTTGGTGATGGACAGGGAGGCCTGGCGTGCTGCGATTCATGGGGTCACAAAGAGTCGGACACGACTGAGCGACTGAACTGACCTGAACTTACCAGTGAAGGTGTGTGTGTGTGTGTATGCTCGGTCACTTCAGTTGTGTCCAACTCTATGTGACCCTAAGGACTATAGCCCACCATTCTCTGCTCTGGAGAATGGGATTTGTTATATAGTATACTTATTAAAGTCTAGTTAATATAAAGTATACACACTATAGCATATGTAGGATAAATATATGTGTATTATATACAACAGAAGTGTCATAGTCGTAGTAGTAGTGGTTTGTCGCTCAGTCGTGTCCGACTCTTTGCGACCCCATGGACTGTAGCCCACCAGGCTCCTCCCTCCATGGGATTCTCCAGGCAAGAGTACTGCTAGGAAATTATACTATATATGCTTACTAAAGTACATACGCGTTAATAAGTTTACTTTAGCATATATATATTAAAATAATACAATATATGATGAGAGTTTTTACCTTTAATGTTAGTTTTTCTAGAAATAACATCATATTTTAAGGCTGCAAGCTCTCCCATCTTATGAATGGGCCACAGTTTGTTTCCTTAAGTGTGTTGGAACCAGATGGAGAAACTGATGGGGGAAGCAGGAGAGCCTGTGACTAAGTCTGTGGCTGTCTGGTTCTAAGCCCGCTCTTTTTGGCTACACTGCAATACTGTGTTGTTGAGAGCTAGGCCAAGAGCCCTGTGTCCTGGTTGGGTTCTGTGACCTTGGGAAAGTCATTCCCCTTTTCTTAGCTTCAGCTTCTTCCTCTGAAAAACACTGGCACTGGACTGAATCACCTCCGAGGTCTCTCTGTCTCTCTGACTTTACCTTGGCATTTCCCACCATTTCCCAAGGGTGTCCTGGATTGCTTTCACTCAGCTATTTCTGACTGCTGTCTACCGAGTACCTGCCTCAAGCTCCTCTTTGTCTAAAGCATCACAGGGCAGCCTTCTAGAGCTTCCCGAAGCACTGGTGATATAGGGTAGGTGACTCACTAATTCAGTAATCAGTCACAGAGTGTCTGCACTGTGACAGGGGTGTTACAGTCTTGATTTCAGCAAGATGAGTAAGACTTAGTGCCACCTCTGNAGCACTGGTGATATAGGGTAGGTGACTCACTAATTCAGTAATCAGTCACAGAGTGTCTGCACTGTGACAGGGGTGTTACAGTCTTGATTTCAGCAAGATGAGTAAGACTTACTGCCACCTCTGTTCAGCTCACGGTCTGCGGGGAGACAAACACCAAAACAGGCTATGAGCGCATGCTGTGATCAGGGTTCAAAGATGGGGTAAGAAAAGCTGCAATGGGAAAAAGAGACTGCCAGGAAGGACGAGTTATTGGTGAGGGGCTGCTGGTCAGGCAGGCACTTGAGATCGTGCTGGTGCTGTGTGGGATCTCTGTCATTTGAGAGCTGCCGTGGGTAAGACGTTGTGCCAAGTTCTGGGGACGAGAGTTCATTCCAGGATGCATAAGACTCTGCCTTCCTGGAAATGTGAATCTCGAGTGAGACTGACAGCAACAGATGACCATACCAAACAGGCAAGGTGAAATGAGGGCTAGGAGAGGTGGGCTGATTTTGTATACACTCTGCTTCTCTACACAGTTATTAAAAATTATCCAATCCCCCCCATTCCATAAGGGTTCTGCCTTTTCATTTTCCTAAGTCTCCCTTTAGTTTACTTCCTAAATCTCCCTTTGGTTCACAGGTTTAGGGAGAGAATGAATAGCAGCTGTTGCTTTCCGCTGTCTTTAACTAAAAAATTGAGACATTTTATTCACAAAGGAGATAAAACCTCTAATCAAATAATGATAGAGTATGACTGCCCTGTTGGGCTTTGAATGTTCAGGAATCCCAACTTATTTCATTTACCTTTGAATGAATGGGGCATGATAACTAATTCCCTCTGCCCAAACTTGTTACAAATCAGAATGCCAATTTATTAAGTGGGGAGTAAAACAGAAATATAACCGGGACTCAGCCGTTTGGTGCAAATCAACTCAGAAGACTAAATTATGCATTCTGAAGTGTCATCTTAGTGAAGTGAACTGGATATCTTAAAGGAATATTTCTTTTAAAATCTAGCATATTATATGGTTCTGAAAGTTACACGTGTTTTCTGGAGAACATTTGCAAAGTACAGAAAAGCATAAAACAAGAAAATTAACACCAACATGATGTTGTAAGGGGATTATTCTCCAGTTAAAAATTAAAATCACTCGACCTCACCATCCAGAAAAATTGACTGTTAACATTTTAGTTTCAGTTTTCTTTATAGCTTTTTAAAAATAACGGAGATGCTTTAAAAAATATAAAATGGGGTTATAGTTCAGTGTGATTTTTTAAATGTATAAAAAGGTCAAGAAAAACTTACAGTTTAAACTTGGCAGTGGAGTGAGAGTGGAATTGGTAGGGGATTCAATATCTGTATTGGTTGAATATTTTTATCATGCTCATTATCACGATCATTTTAAAAATAATGTTTATTGATGTGAAATTTACATAACATAAAATTACCAATTTATGATTACTGTGGCATTTAATACATTCAAAATTTTTTGCATCTACCACTTCTATATAGTTCCAAAATTTTTTTGTCGTCTCCAAAGAAAACACTGTCATCATTAATCAGTTATCCCCATTGCTCCTTCCCTCGGCCCCTGGCAACCTTCAGTCTGCTTTCTCTCTCTGTGGATTTAACTGTTCTGGATATTCCGTGTGAACTGAACCATACCATACGAGACTTTTGTATCTGGCTTCTTAGTGTGACATTTTCAAGGTTCACCTGAGTTGTAGCATGTATCAGCACTTCATTCTTCCTTCACTTCAGTAGCTCAGTCGTGTCCAACTCTTTGCTACCCTTGTGGACTGCAGCACGCCAGGCTTCCCTGTCCATCACTAACTCCTGGAGCTTGCTCAGACTCACGTCCATCGAGTTGGCGATGCCAATCATCTCATCCTCTGTCATCCCCTTCTCTTCTGCCTTCAATCTTTCCCAGCATCAGGGTCTTTTCTAATGAGTCCATTCTTCACATCAGGTGACCAAAGTATTGCAGCTTCAGCTTCAACATCAGTCCTTCCAATGAATATTCAGCACTGGTTTCTTTTAGGACTGATTGGTTTGACCTCCTAGCAGTCCAGGAGACTCTCAAGAGTCTTTTCCAATACCACAGTCCAACAGCATCAATTCTTTGGTGCTCACCTTTCATTACGGTCCAACTCTCACATCCATACATGACTACTGGAAAAACTGTAACTTTGATTATACGGACCTTTGTCAGCAAAGTAATGTTTCTGCTTTTTAATATGCTGTCTAGGTTTGTCATAGCTTTTCTTCCAAGGAGCAAGTATCTTTTAATTTCGTGGCTGCAGTCGCCATCTGCAGTGATTCTGGAGTCCCCCAAAATAATCTCTCACTCTTTCCATTGTTTCCCCATCTATTTGCCATGAAGTAATGGGACAGGATGTCATGATCTTAGTTTTTTGAATGTTGAGTTTTAAGCCAACTTTTTCACTCTCTCACTCTCATCAAGAGGTTCTTTAGTTCTTCTTGGCTTTCTGCTATAAGGGTGGTATCATCTGCATATCTGAGGTTACTGATATTTCTCCCGGCAGTCTTGATTCCAGCTTGTGCTTCTTCCAGCCCATCCATTTCTCAGGATGAACTCTGCACAGAAGTTAAATAAGCAAGGTGACAATATACAGCCTTGATGTACTCCTTTCCCGATTTGGAACCAGTCTGTTGTTCCATGTCCAGTTCTAACTGTTGCTTCCTGACCTGAATACAGAGGCAGGTCAGGTGGTCTGGTATTCCCATCTCTTTCAGAATTTTTCAGTTTGTTGTGATCCACACAGTCAATGGCTTTGGCATAGGCAATAAAGCAAAAGTAGATGTTTTTCTGGAACTCTCTTGCTTTTTCAGTGATCCAATGTATGTTAGCAACTCACTCTCTGGTTCCTCTGCCTTTTCTAAGTCCAGCTTGAACATCTGGAAGTTCACGGTTCATGTACTGTTGAAGCCTGCCTTGGAGAATTTTGAGCATTACTTTACTAGTGTGTGAGATGAGTGTAATTGTGTGGTAGTTTGAACATTCTTTGGCATTGCCTTTCTTTAGGATTAGAATGAAAACTGACCTTTTCCAGTCCCATGGCCACTGCTGAGTTTTCCAAATTTGCTGGCATATTGAGTGCATCACTTTCACAGCATCATCATCTTTTAGGATTTGAAACAGCTCCATTGGAATTCCATCACCTACTAGCTTTGTTCGTAGTGATACTTCCTAAGGCCCACTTGACTTCATATTCCAGGATGTCTGGCTCTAGGTGAGTGATCATGCCATCGTGATTATCTGGGTCATGAAAGTCTTTTTTGTACAGTTCTTCTGTGTAGTCTTGCCACCTCCTCTTAATATCTTCTGCTTCTTTCAGGTCCATACCATTTCTGTCCTTTATTGAGCCCATCTTTGCATGAAAATTTCCCTGGTATCTCTAATTTTCTTGAAGAGATCTCTGGTCTTTCCCATTCTGTTGTTTTCCTGTATTTCTTTGCATTGATCAGTGAGGAAGGCTTTCTTATCTCTCTTTGCTATTCTTTGGAGCTCTGCATTCAGATGGGTATATCTTTCTTTTTCTTCTTTGCCTTTAGCTTCTTTTCTTTTCTCAACTATTTTTAAGTGCTCCTCAGACAACCATTTTTCCCTTTTGCATTTCTTTTTCTTGGGGATGGTCTTGGTCACTGCCTCCTGTACAGTGTCAGACATCTCCATCCATAGTTATTCAGGCACTCTATCAGATCTAATCCCTTGAATGTATTTGTCACTTCCACTGTATAATCGTAAGGGATTTGATTTAGGTTGTACCTAAATGGTCTAGTGGTTTTCCCTACTTTCTTCAATTTAAGTCTGAATTTTGCAATAAGAAGTTCATGATCTGAGCTAGTCATCTTCTGGTCTTTTTTTGCTGACTGTATAGGGCTTCTCCATCTTTGGCTGTAAAGAACAGAATCAATCTGATTTTGGTTTGGACCATCTGCTGATGTCCATGTGTAGCGTCTTCGCTTATATTTCAGGTTTGAATATACCACAGTATGTTTGTCCATTCATCTACCGGTGGACATTTGGGTGGTTGTCACCTTTTTACTATTGTGAATAGTGCTGCTACAAGCATTTGTGTACAAATATTTAAGTTTTGCAGTTCTTTAGAATATATACATAGGAATGAAATTATTGGGTCATATGGTGATTTTAACTTTGTGAGGAACTTTCAAAATATTTTCTTCAGTTCCAAAGTCTTTTTACACTCTTGCCTTGATATACAAAGGTTTTAATTTCTCCACATGCTCACCAATGCTTATTTCCAGTNGTGCTGCTACAAGCATTTGTGTACAAATATTTAAGTTTTGCAGTTCTTTAGAATATATACATAGGAATGAAATTATTGGGTTATATGGTGATTTTTAACTTTGTGAGGAACTTTCAAAATATTTTCTTCAGTTCCAAAGTCTTTCTACACTCTTGCCTTGATATACAAAGGTTTTAATTTCTCCACATGCTCACCAAAGCTTATTTCCAGTTTTTAAATTATAACCTTCCCTGTGAGTATAAGATGGTATCTCATTATGGTTTTGATCTTCATTTCCTTAATGATTAATGATGTTGAAGGCCTTTTCATGTGCTTATTGGCCATTTGTACATCTTTGGAGAAATGCCTATTCAAGTCATTTGTCTGTTTTTAAAATAGAGTTGTTTGTCTTTTAGCTGTTGAGTTGTCAGAGTTCTTTATAAATTTTGGATACTAGATGAGTGATTTGCAAACTATTTTCTCCATTTTTAGTTTTTCTTTCCACCCTTTTGACAGTGTTCTTAGATGCACGTGAGTTTTTAATTTTGATAAAGTTCCATTTGTCTGTTTTTGTTGTTTTCTTTTTTGACTCATGCTTTGGCATCACATCTAGGGACCTAATGCCAAATCCAAGGTCCTGGGAGTCCAGTCTAAGATTCTAATTGGCATCCTAACCATTCCCAGCATTTGATCTATGAAATTCACAAAGGATGGATATCTTTCTGGGAAAAGAGTCGTTGATGGCTAATAACTTAGATTTTATGGCCATTCTTGTTAACTTTGCCTCCGTAGAATGAATTTTCTGACTTTTGTTTTTTTTTCCTAAACTCTGAGGATAAAACCTTACTTAGATCCTGAAGCTGTCTAGCAGGTGGACCATTAACATGGAGAACTTCATGCTTGTATCCACCAAGAATACTTATCAACTTTTCTGGCTGGGCCCAGAGCCCCATCCTTATCATCTGTATGCTGAACTTGGCAGGACATGATGGGAGCCACACTTCTCAGACATTCTAGGCCATGTGGCCTTTGACTGGGCGAGGTATTCCTGCCTTCACAGTTGGGGAGCAGTGCGATAAAGGCTTGGTATTAAAGAGATCCATACTTAGGTTCCATGTCGCTTTGTGTACATTGTTTAAGCTATCAGACTTGAGTTTTCTCATCTATAAAAAATGACTGAGTTTTACGATGGGCATTTCATGAGAAAAAGTATGCAAAGCACCTGGCACCATACCTGATAAACTTTATGTGCTCAATCTTATTGTTGCTGTTATTTTTTACCTCCCTGTGAGAAAAATACAGGCTTCCCAGGTGACTCAGGGATAAAGAATCTGCCTGCTAATGTAGGACATGTGGGTTCCATCCCTGGGTCAGGAAGATCCCCTGGAAGAGGAAAGGGCCACCCACTCCAGTATTCTTGCCTGGAGAATCCCGCGGACAGAGGACCTGGAGGGCTACAGCCCATGAGGTCACAAAGGGTTGGATACGACTGAGCAAGCACGTGCACACAGCATGAGAAAAGCAGCACGTGTAGAATGACAGTTTGGGAAGGCTTTTTTCAGTATTAGAGATTCATGCCTTTGTTATTCTCAAAAGAAGGTAATCTCTTACCATTTAAACTAGGTGCCGGAGAGTCTCAGATCACTAGGGGGAAATCCCCAAAGAACTAGAAAAATGAATGCTAAAAAGATATGTGCTCCACCATGAACCATCAGCTGCCAGCTGATTTTATCAATACACTCTTCATCTTTTCAATACCTTTGCACCATTCCCAGTGTACTTTAAGTTAAGTGACTTAAGTGAAGTCGCTCAGTCATGTCCTACTCTGCAACCCCATGGACTGTAGCCTACCAGGCTCCTCCATCCATGGGATTTTCCAGATGAGTACTGGAGTAGGTTGCCATTTCCTTCTCCAGTGTACTTTAGAGGCCCTCAAACCAACCAGTGAAGCCTGTTGATTCAACAATACACAGTTCTTTTTGAATCTGTATGGCATTTTCTCTACTTATGTAAAAAGTGATGTTTTGTTCTTCTCCCAGCATTAGCAGTGATCCCACTCACTCCATCCGGGCAAATCCTCTTTCTGAGCAGTTTTCCAGCTAGCTCACTGACCTCAGCAAATCGGTCCCATGTTTGAATCTCTCCTCTTTGACAGATTCTATCCCACCATTAAACACTCTAAACTTGCAGTCACTCATTATTTCATAGAAGTCTCTTGTGTCTCTCTAGTAGGTTCCTTCCTTGAGATAGAAACCTTGTCACGATTATTTCATTTCACACTAGGTGTCTAATCTCATCCAAAAAGAGCCCGGTGAGTTCTTGCTAGAAGTATTTTAAGTTCAGTGCATTGAGATTTAAGTAATAGCCTCTAGAGATGGGACTTGTTCTCACTTTATAGCTGTTTGATGAACTATGAAATATTTGTTTGGGTTTTTTTTTTTTTTACCACAAATCATAAGAGATCTTAGCTCCTCAAACAGGGGTTGAACCCACTTCCCTTGCACTGGAAGACGAACTCTTAACCACTATATTGGAAGTCCCGTAAACTATGAAATAGTATATAAAATATTCATTTTAGATGTCCAGAACTATGAAATTTATAGCAAAAAGCCCTCTTTTTTTATTCTGCCTTGTTATAAATTTCTAAACTATTTAGATTATTCAATAAAGTATCCTTTTGTGTAACTGTCAATATATTAATTTGCTGTGTATCATTGAACGACTCATTCCATTCATCAAGGGCTTAATTTCATCTGCTAAGTGATTTCTAAATTCCCTCCAGCTGTTCAGTGTCTAATTCTAGAGTGTATATGTGAGCAGTGTTTTCCAAAGCTAAACAATGATGATATTGAACAGTTTAATTATCTTTGTTTATTCAATCAGATGCCTATTAAATGTTACTTCATATCGTGTTTTGGTCTTTCAGTCTTGTCTGAACCTTTACCATTAACTCCTGAATCACTGAACGTTTCCATCAATTCTGCAAAGCAGTGTTTGCATTTACAATGGACTGTCCACAACCTTGATTATCATCAGGAATTAAAAATGGTTTTTCAGATTCAGATCAGTAGATTTAAAGCATCCAATGTCATCTGGATGGTAAGTATTTTTATTCTTGGCTCAGTATTTTAAAAATCCTTTTCTAACACCATGATTTGTCTTTTACATCTTCCCCCAAATCCCAATCTGGAATCATTTTAGCAACTCAGAACAGTTCTAAGTAATCACAGTTCTGTGTTTTTAGTTAAGAAGATCTGCGACAAATTAACATGACAGCTTTAGTTTGGTAGGTTGGGTGGGTTGTGCTATAAAAATAGATCATTTTCTCAGTTCTTCTCTGTTCTCTGTGAAAGCTTTTGGGGTCTATCCTTGTGAAGACTGGGTTCCAAAAATCCATGATCAACCAGATTATTCCTCTTCCTTCTTTCTTCTCTGCCTACCAAAGATTTTCCTAAATCGGATGTAATAATTTGGCAATTCTCATGTCAGTGTGGCTCTCAGGCAGTTTCTTTATTAATACTGTCCTGAAATACAAGAAAGAAAACATTTTAGCATTTTCTCTTCTACCCAGCAAAGAGGTCTTCCATGGACCTTGTCGGAGAGTAACTTACCATGTCCTTTGTCTCCTCACATGTGCCTTTTTCTATAGCAAATTAAGTTAAGAAAATCCTGAACTCAGACTCTGTCTGCCTTTGAATTCTTCGGGATCAGTGTTCTCTCGTCTGGTTTAAGTCAGGGTTGTGTCTGTTTTGCTTTCGCAGTTGTTGCACTGGGGCACTTTATTGGTTTCTTTCAATGACCATTTATGATCCAGGGAGCCCTAGTCATCTATGCCCACATCATGATCATTTATTATCAGGGGTGGTTGAAGGACAGTGAAGTATTTTCTCACCGAAGGGAAACAGAATTTGCCTAGAGGGAAGTGAAATATGGATGTTTTATTGCTGAGGACCTCTATTTGCTAGTGGACAGCCACTGTTCTCTCAGGCAGTGAAGGCATGGATACAGGGACCCAGGACCCTTTAGTAAAGCATAAAGGTCACTAACTTTAAAGGTTCCAGTTACTTTTATGATCCATCATCATCACCTTTGAGATCTGAATGAGTGGCCTAAATATCGTTCTGACTGTTGATTTAAGGTTGATACCAGGTCTATAATTCTATCCCTCAAAGGGCAGCTTCCTACCATGAGAGTTATTTGATGTTCCTTTTTTTTTTTTGTAATACCCAAAACAGTAGTTTATTTGGAGTTTGTTAGGACTACAGGCCAGGAGACACAGATCTCAGAAACACTTGCATTGTGTTCCCTGGTTTTTGATATTTTTGAAAAAACTTTATTGAGATATAGTATAATTGCTTTACAATGTTGTATTCATTTCTGCTATATAGCAGAGTGAACCAGCTATACATATGCATATATCTTTTCTTTTTTTGGATTCCCTTCCCATTTAGGTCATCAGAGAGCACTGAGTAGAGTTCCCTGTCCTACACGTTTTTGTTCGCTATGTATTTATATGTAGGATGTATATATGTCAATTCCAGTCTCCCAATGCATCCCACCCCCTCTTTCCCCCTTGGTGTCCATACGTTTGTTCTTTCCATCTGTGTATCTCTGCTTTGCAAATGGGTTCATCTGTACCATTTTTCTAGACTGCATACAGCAGCGGTGTTTGTATACAGCTATTCCCTCCCCAGCTTCCTCCCGCTATCCCTTTCACAGGGATAATTTCTGTATTTTCATTTTTTTTGTATTATCGATGGATACACTTGATTTGGGCCTAGCACAACATTGAACAGAGGTCTTGTTGAGGCTAAGAATTGCCTAGGGAAAAGAAATTTGGAGGGCTGGAGGAATTTGTGGAAAACTAGCACTTAACCCCATTAGTGAAAGTATCATTAACCATAGACCAGGTGGAACCCATTCTTTATTCTTCTAAAAAATAGTTCTTTTTGTTACTGTGCTGCTACTGCTACTGAGTCGCTTCAGTCGTGTCCGACTCTGTGCGACCCCGTAGACGGCAGCCCAACAGGCTCCCCCATCCCTGGGATTCTCCAGGCAAGAACACTGGAGTGGGTTGCCATTTCCTTCTCCAATGCATGAGAGCGAAAAGTGAAAGTGAAGTCGCTCAGTTTTGTCTGACTCAGCGACCTCATGGACTGCAGCCCACCAGGTTCCTCCATCCATGTGATTTTCCAGGCAAGAGTACTGGAGTGGGGTGCCATTGCCTTAAGAAAATAATGGTAGGAAAGCCTGAACTGACAGTTGTTCACATCTGTTCAGACCTTTGATTCAGTTACTAGTTCTCTTTTCAAGGTAAAAAGAGAAACCTTTTTCTTTCTTGCTAAGTAGGTTTCTTGCTGCTGAAATCTACTTGTAACCAACCAAGGCTGGAGGTGTTTGAGGGTAGAGTTTTGCCTTGTCCATTACATGGTTCCCATAACATCCAGCCCAGCCTGATCCCTAGGGCACAGAAAGGTTTGTGATGCTGCTTTTTTCTTCTTTTTTTGTCAGTTATTCATTTGACAAAAGATAATCACACCTGCCTATGCCAGATGCTGGGAACAGGTAAAGAAAAATCAGCTTTGACTTGAATAGTTTACAGCACAGTTGAGAGGATAGCCCAGGACACACACAGCAACACCAAGGGGACAATTTCAGAAAACCTGCAATGACCTACCCCTGACCACGCACACACAGAACTCTCTCCCTTTGCCTGCTGGGGTTGGCTGGTGTAGGACCCTCCATAGCCAGAGGAAGGAACAGCCCCTCTCCAGGCAGCTTGGTTTCTGGCTGGAGCCCTGGGCTCCACATGGGGGTTATGGCCACACGCAGTCTTTCCCAGTCATCAGTCGCCATGCATCCTAGAACAGATGATGCCATGAGAAGCTGTTATCTGAACCTCTTGGGCCTGCAGTCAAGGACAGACCTAAGGTCCCCTCTACTTAAGGTTCAGAAAGCCAGCTGAGAGAGGCTGCTTCTATCTGGACCATAATCTCCCTTTATAGGGCAGGTCCCTGAAATGCAACCTCACTCTTGTTAAGAAGGAGCAGCTTCTTGTTCTCATGGTCTCCGATTGTGTGTTCCCAAATAAGCCAATGGATAATAATAAATATATTTATTTATGTTAAATTTATAAATTTATATTAAATTAAATATGTATTATAAATAAATAAAACAAGGCAAATAGATGGGGGAAAAGCTCCAAAATCACTGTGGATGGTGACTGCAGCCATGAAATTAAAGGTACTTGCTCCTTGAAGAAAAGCTGTGACAAACCTAGACTGCATTACTTTGCCAACAAAGGTCTGTCTAGTCAAATCTATGGTTTCTCCAGTAGTCATGTATGGATGTGAGAGCTGGACCATAAAAAAGGCTGAGCACCAAAGAATTGATGCTTTCAAATTGTGGTGTTGGAGAAGACTCTTAAGAGTCCCTTGGACCACAAGGAGATCAAACCAGTCCATCCTGAAGGAAATTAACCCTAAGTATTCACTGGAAGGACTAATGCTGAAGCTAAAACTCCAGTACTTTGGCCACCTGATGCTAAGAGCCGACTCATTGAAAAAGAACCTGATGCTGGGAAAGACTGAGTGCAGAAGGAGAAGGGGGGGTGACCGGGTGGGACTCAGTGGACATGAGTTTGAGCAAACTCTGGAAGATATGTGAAGGACAGAGGAGCCTGGTATGCTGCAGTTCATGGTGTCATAAAGAGCTGGACGTGACTTAGCAACTAAATAACAATAACAAATAAACCAAAGGACAAGTGTCTTGACCCAGGTGCTTGCAGCTGGTCCAGGGACACTGAATGGATCCTGGCTGGCGCTGACCACTCAGAACTCACCGTGGAGTCTCACCTTGGCCTTTCTAGTCACGTGCTTTATGGTTCTGTCCATGGCAGGGGACGGCAGAGTAGAGTAACCACTCAAGCTTGGAAGGAGGCCTGGAGCTTGAATCAGGGAGGAATAAGCTCACTTCTTGGGAATGGATCAGTGACTTCACTTGGGCATCATGTAAATGCCAGTTTTTCATGACTTACTGATGTCTGCCAGGGCCAAATTAAACTTAACACTTCAATGAATGAAAACAGTCCAAACACAAGTCATCACATTTT